>JASAOA010001605.1:0-23728 GCA_030849815.1 Vickermania spadyakhi | reverse complement strand
TGTTCCCACGTCACTGCTGCCCTTTTCCTTGTGCTGTGGAAGTGCCTGCATCGAAAAATTTTATCTCTAGGCGCCCCATACCCCCTCTCTGATATAAAATACAACACAAAAACTTGAAGAAATAAAATATTCTCACACTTTTGATTGAGTTCTAGCAGGAGATCAACAACGCACCATTGTACTGTTGTGCGCGCGAGGAGTATTGCTCTTGCCTTGCTTTCTCTCTCATTTTTTTTTTTTGTTGCCGCCGGTGAAGGCAACGGGAAAGAAATTTTGATACATTTGATTTTATTCTGCTCCATTTTTTTAGCCACGCTCGTTTTTGTGCTGTATTTGCTGGTGGGTGCGCTGCCCATTGATGCACGTCATTCTGGAAGTGCGGAGTGCAAGTGCATTGACGAATGTCGGAACTTCGAAAGCGGGTGCCTCCTCGTCGAAATTCAGGCCAAGTAGCTCGAGAGCTGGCCGCAGGATATCACTTCTTTCGTGATGTCGAACCTGTGCGACTTTTGTCCGACAGTTTCAGTAGCAGTCTGGACCACTTCGAGCGGGAAGAGCTCGTCAGGACCACCTCCTCGCCTAACACCCCATGCGGCCTCAGGAGGGACCTCTCGCACTCCAGTGGCTCCACCTTCTCCAGTGCAGTTTCGTGCGTGGCGCTGAGGGAGTGCGAGGAAGCAGACCTGTCCCGCTCGGTTATCCGGCAGTTGTTCAGCGCCTCCCGCTCCAGTGGTGACACACCACTCGCCTCCTCCACCAGGTCGGAGCCGCTGTTGCAGCCCTGTGTGGCTCCACGTCGAAGAGAAGTCAACCAGAAGAGAAAGGCGGAGATGCGATCGCCTCGCGTGGGTACTCCGCTGTCCGCTGCCGCAAAGCCGCGCCAGATGTCTCTTGCCCCTCCCCGCCGCAGAGGTCCCTCCACTTCCATGCTGTCCCCCATCACCATCAAGCCGTTGCAGTCCGAAGGGAGGAAACCACCGCTCCCGGCGTACAACGACCCCGTTATTCTTGGCCTCGCTGCGACGCCGCATCGCATGGTCCAGCGCGAGAAGGAGGGGCAACGCAGGCCGGAGAGCCGCCGTGGTACGTCGACACCGACGCTCCCAAGAGAGGCGCCTGCAGAGAGGGAGGCGCTGGGCCGCACCCCGCTCTCTCGCTCGGTCTCAATGGCCTCCGACGTCACGGGACTGCCTACCCGCCGCGTTAACGGCTCGCTGCTTCACACGACGGAGCTCTACTCGCCGCGCCGCTACCTCTATGCAGGAGAGCGGGGCACCACGGAGTCCGTTCGTGTCGCCCTACACTCTCCACGCATCCCAGTTCGTGGCAACCCCCCCACTCGGCACGCCACCAGCCCGACTCCATCTCCCACACCCACTCGAAGGCCCAACAATGCAGGCCACACGGGAGCGACTTCGGTGAGGCAGTACTGCCGCATCGCCTCGACACCCCTCCGCGAAGGAAGGGAGGAGCCCCGGCGGCCTGCCCCGTCTACTGCGGTGATGGGCTCTCTCTTTGCCGTGCGCAGAAGAGATGAAGGCGGGGCTTTGGCTGCACCGAACCGCGTTGTGCGGCGAGGGATTTCTGTGGCGCCGCAACGCCAGAACGCGTCCTCGCATGGGCACAAGACTGGGAAGTGATGGCGCGCCGTCACGACGAGAGAAAGAGAACAGTTTCTCATTTCTTTGTTTTGATTGGCTTGTTCGCCTTCTGCTTCATATAAGATCTCGGAGAGAACGCCTCACAAAATGAAGTTGCGCTCCGCAACTATTTTTTTTGTTTTTGTTTTGGAATATGCTGAATGGGTGCTATTTGGAGATGTTCATGCTCTTGAATCTCATGTGACCTCTTTTCTATCTTCTTTCCTTTCTAGGCTCGATTAACATTAATCGGTTGCTCTCTCTTTCAGCCCCATGTGGAGGCCTCTGTCACTCCACCGAGCGCTGAGGAGCGCCTCCCATTCTGCACAGCTACGAGCCTCCTTGTGGTGCGGTGCCACCACCTGGAGGGCTGCCGGTAGCTTCGCCAGCGAAGGGGATCACACGATCAACGCGCTACCGTCTCTTCGCACCACGCTGCCGCCTAGCGCGACGGACTTGCCAGAGTCGTCGTTCCTGAAATGCATAGAGAAGGAGAGAATGGATGAGAAGCTGCGGCTCGACAAGGAGGACGGTCCGCCGCCGTCTCCGCCGGACTGGGAATTCTATCACGCGGAGGGCACCAGTCTCATCTATGGCCGGCGGGTCTGGGTACCGTCCCCTTCTGAGGCGGGAAAGGGCTTGCCGAGACCAGCGGAGAAGCACTTCATTCGGGCTCAGCTCACGACCCGAGACCCGTCACTGGATCCGGAGTGTGACATCCGGGGCGAGCACTTCCCCTTCTCGCTCTTCATCCAGAGCTGTCTGGACGACCACCACGAGCCGGTTCTCCTGGAAGCGGCTCCACCGGGCATTGAACAGGAGAAGCTGTTTCAGGACGAGGCCATGAGCTTCTACGAACACAGCCTGGAGGTGCGCTGCGATCTTGTGGATGGAGAGCTGAAGGTGGACCATCTCATCGTCCACGGCGAGGTGAACCCCTCCGAGCCACAGCAGTGCTTACCGCGGCCGCCCGAAACGACGTCCGCCTCAGGGAGATCCCCGAGGATGTTGTACCCAAGTCTGTTTGACGGGTACGAGGGGCCTAACTTGGATGAGGCGGAGGAGAGTGTGCTGGACGGGCTGCAGGCGTGGTTGGCGGAGCGCCGGATAGACGACATCTTTGCCGAATTCATTGGCAGCTACTCTGTGTGGGTGGAGCAGATGGAGTATGAGCGCTGGCTTAAGCAATTACAGGATTACGTGGCGGCTTAGGCAGCAATAATAGCTCGTGATGGGGATACTTAAGCAACAAAACACCCATCAGGAAACAAACAAACCAAGATCAAATACACAGTGCGAGAAAAGTTTTGCGGAGGCGGTATGTATTGTGTTCAGGCGATGCTTCACACTCGTACTACTCTACTTTTCCTTTTTCCTTTTTCTTCTGTTTTTGCTTTGATTTAATTTCCTCCTTTTTTCAAAAAGTGGACTCTTGTAAGAATTGTCTTGTGACATGCCACCAAAGCCTCCCCCGCCGCCTCAGCCGGATCCCGTAACCTTAGATCAGATCTACGAGAATATTGTTTCGGCGAGCAGCGACGGGGAGTCCCGGGCGTACCATATTGTAGCGCTCAACACGGTGGCTTTTCATCCAACGGTAAAGCTGTTCTTGTTTGAGCACCAGCTGGAGGATGACGTCGCGGGTGAGGGGCCCGCTGAGAGTATCCGAGAAGCCAATCGCCTGCGTCGCGAGACTTTGATAAAGAGCATCGCCTTCTTTCTGGCGTTGCGCACCAGCCCTGTGAGTCGTGAGTGCCGCTGGGAGACGATGGCACTTCTGGGTGAGCTCTGTCGCATGGAACAGACTGCGGGTCCTAGCAAGAAAGGTGGACCCTCTCCCTCGAGTGAGTTGGAGACTCAGCTCAACGGCTACGCAAGGGCAAACCTGGAGTACCTCGCCAAATTACCGTGGTTTCGCAACACCCTGCTCAGCATCGTGGGGGATGGGAAGGAGAGAACGAGTGAAGATGCGGGGTCGTCTCGAGAAGCGATCCGGCGCAAGTTGAAGGAGCGTCTGGACCAGCAAGGCCGTGAGGAGCCGGACGAGTGGGAGGAATCGGACGAAGATGTGAAGATTGCGATCAGAGATGTCTTGCGAGCGTTACCCACCATCGACCCCGCTTCTTCCGATAAAGACATTAAGGTCTGTTGGACCCCAGAGAACTTAGAGCAGGCACACGACTTGATGTTCCTGGATGCTTCCACTACAATGGCTCATTTGATTCCGATGGTGTGCCGCTGCCTCAAGAACACCTGTGCATCATGCTTGAAAAAAGTTTCTTCAGAGGTGGTTCAAGGATCCACCGCGACCGAAGGCTTTCTTCGTTGTAGTGCGTGTAAGGCAGTGTTCTACTGCAGTCCGAAGTGCCAGAAAGTACACTGGGGGTTAGCCCACAAGGTGCCGTGCCTGGCGTATAAGGAATTTTGCTCTAAGGTACTCAATGAGTACTACGCGCTAAACGCCAAGAAGAAGAAGAGAGATGCTCAAAAGGGGTCCGTGACGATTTTGGAGGTGCCGTTGGAGCCCTCTTTATTTTTTGAGACTCGGCAATACCTTTACGACCACCGAGACAGCTCCTTCAGCAACGTCAGTTTCAACGATTATTTCCTGAAGTACACCGTTCGCGGCAACTAAATTAATGAATAAATAACTTCCGTTATGTTTTTTCTCTTTGTTTGTTGTCGTTGCTTTGCGGACAACAGAAGACGTTCGGAATTTTGTGACATTCACCTATCCCGGAGTTGGATTTTACAGGACCTAGTGGAATTTACAGAGCCTAATTACAGGATTAATGTAACACAAAACAATATCGTGACTAAGCGAAGCTCTCCATATACTGCTCTTTGGATTTTTTCTGATTGCGTATGGCTGCGGCACATTTTTTTTAATTATCAACCACATCTTCACGGCGTGCTCATTACTTTTGTTCTCTTTTTCCTTTTTTTTTGTTTGATGAAATAGAACTAATTGAGTGTACGAAGTACAATACAAAGAAAACAATACTTCCTTTTACCCCAACTGGGGGTTAGAACGGAGACATGAGCCTTTTTCTGCGAGAAATAAGTCGACATGAGAATGACCGCGAACTCGTATCGTTGTTCGCTCAGTACCGTGATAAGGTTTGTGCTGTAACAACAGCTCCACTTTTACCGAATCTTGTGGCTGTAACGGTTGAATCCGTCGGATTCATCGAGTTGATCAACATCAAGACAGGAGCCTTCCGTCTGTTTCTCACGCAGCTCGGAGAGGTCCCTTTGGATGCCGAGCTCCGCTGCTTTTCACTGGCTCCTTGCCTATGCGCGGCCCTGCAGTCCTCGAGACATCAGTCAGCCCGCTCATCAGCTCCACCTTGTTGTCTGGTCTACAGCCTTTCCTTCTCGAATCAACTGCTTGCTTGCGATGTAGAGCGCGGTGTGGTGGAGGTACTCCGGGAATGCCCGTCTCGACCAAGCACTGTGCTAGTGGACGGGGACTACATTGTGCTGGGAGAGGGGAGCGGCCAGGTTACGGTGTGGCGCACCAAGGAGCAGATGAGCGGTTCCCACACTCGTGAGCGGGCTGGGGCAGCATCACTGACGTCGCTTACACTGCTAATGTGGACGATCCAGACGTTACAAGATTCGGTGACGAAGTTCACTCGCCGGCGACATCAACTTTTCTGTTGCGGTGCGGACTTGTCCTGCCAAATTGTTCACGTTGACACGGGTGTCGTGCTGGGACGTCTGCTGCACGAGCCAGCACCTCTCTTGGCACTACTCCCTGTCGGCACCGCGTTGCCGATGGACCAACGCGGAACGCTAGTCGGCGCTTTTCGGCACGAGATCGCCATTTATCGCGAGCAGGAACCGACGCCGCCACCGGAGGTGGAGATGGTGGCCGACCCGCAGCGATCGAACGTCCAAGTGCTCCCCCCTGTGGAGAGCCGTGCGACCTACCTGGAGGTGGGGCAGTGGGTCTCCAGTGCCCCGCTCGCCTGCGTGACGTCCAGTCGCTCGTATGTGGTGGCCGGATCGTCGTCCGGTCTCGTGGTGCTGTTCCGTTGCAAGGTCGAGTATGGTGCGCTGGAGGAGCTCGTCCGCTTCGACGTGGGATTCTCCGTCGCGGCGGTTCAGCTCTTTGAGGAGGAAGTAACGGGCGAGGTGGTGGACAGTCTGCTCGTTGTGACAGCGGCAGGCGACGTCTGGAGGTGGCCGATGGAGGATTTGCTGAAGCCGGTGGTGGAGCGAGAGGACCGCATCGAGCCAGGCCCCGCAGCCCCGGATGTGTGTCCCCAACCCACACCCTGCCCAGAGCGACCCTCGACTTCGTGCGAGAGGGCGGATGGAAACAGCGACAGCGACGGCACCGGTGAGGAAGAGGGGGTAACGGTGGTGGGGGTGGAGCTGGAGCAGGAGGGACCCGACACGTGTGGTGTCGAGCCCAACCCCTTCCTCGGCCCTGCCCTCGACTCGATCCCAGGGCTGCGGCGCGGAAAGCGCATGGACCCCCGCGTGGTGGACGCCATCCTGCGCAATGTCGACACCCGTGCCGAGGCGGAGCTCTGCGAAGGCGTGGCTGTGATTGAGGTGGAGGAGGAGAGCACGCTCCCTCCACTGGCACTGGCGCAACCGGGCGTCCAGGGATCTGTTCTACAGCTCGAATGCGCTGAGGCGCTGCTAGAAGAGCCGTTTGACGAGGCCGCATTCCGTGCAGCTCACCCGCTGCTCGCGCAGGCGGCGGATTTTCAGTTCCCCGTCCAGAGTCGACAGTTCGGCCGCTCTGAGGAGGTATTCAGGGACGTGCCTCGGATGGTGGCGGAGCAGTTAGCCCACGGTAGACCGGATGCCCAGCGTATCACTGGGGCACCGGATGCGCCAGCTGGTGGGGAAGGGGATGACCTGCGGGATGTGACTCAGGGCCACATTTGCCGTCGGAGAGACCCACGGCTAGAGGAGGAGCGGTGCGGTGAGGGCCCTGACCTTCTTCAAGGTTGCTGGGAGGACCTGCTGAAGGGGACGAAGGAGCCTGCTGAACTTATTCTTTTCACGGAGCGTCATCTGCGGCCGTCCGAAACCGAAACGTTGCCTCTACCGTTACCCCTGCCATCTACTTTCCCCGTATATTAGCGGGAAAACTTCTTCAACAACCATCGGCGACATTTTTTGGAATACACGTATAGAGAAGGAGTTGTCAGAAGGTGCATAGATTAGGGTGATAGATTAAGGTGATAGATTTACACGTGCGAGTGTGCGTGCTTGGGGCAGCGCTCGAACCTGCTCCTTAAGAAACCGTAAACAAGTTCTGTACGGCACCCCATCTTGATGATGAGCAGAAATTTTACTCTGTGGGCGTGATAAGTAATGCATACTGTTTATGTGTCTCTTTTGTCTTCTCTCTTTTTTAAAATCAGCCTCATTTACTTCATACATCGAGCTGTAAAGTTGAACCATTTTGGCGTGACCCGTTAATCGTTCAAATAAACACTGCATTTCGGCGCTAGATAGAATATCGCCCCTTAAGGCAATTTTTTTTTAAAAAACTTTACATCTCTGCTAGAATTGATATCCGTGGTGCGGGTTTCCCCTCAATGCAACGCGATTCCCTATTCCGGTGCCTCTCCTGCCGCGTGAGGTACGCGTGCTCGGTGGCCGTTGTGTACAGCCCACGCTGGTCCTCGTCATCATCCGTCCCCCCCTCTGCCATTGCGACCACACAGCCCAACAAACTAGCGAGCGGCTCCAAGATTGGTGCGGGCGAGCTGGCGATGCCGACCTCGACACCAAGGGGCACCCAACTCTCTGCTCGGCATGTGGCAACGGAGGCCTTGCAGATGAAGAAGCTGCATCAAGAGCGGGGTGGCAACCCGATGCTGGCGCAACAAGCTCGTCGAGTGCTTTTCGCAACGTCTATCACAGGCCAGCACATCGATGCACGCTCTGTGGCCTTGCTGCTGAATACCGCCGTGTACTTCGGTATGGAGAGTGACGCTCGAGTAGTGCGAGAGTGCATTGATTACTGTTTGAAGAACGACAAATTTATCACTTTAGACATTTTACCAATTGTCGTCACGGCTTGTGCCACATTGAAGTCCCGTGACGCTCGAGAGGTCATTGAGATGCAAGCTCTCAAGGCCACAAAGAACGCGAAGTATCTGGATGCTAAGGGGGTCACCAATGTCATTAGCGCCTTCTCCAAGACGGGGATTCATCATGAGAAGATGTTTGGACTGCTCTCCAAGCGTGTGCAAACGCTGGCCCGTGTCGGAGAATTCGAAGCAGCGCACTTAGTCATCCTCGCAAATGCATTTTCTCGTCTTCGTTTTCGTGATAAATTTGTCTTTGGCAGTATTGCCAGACGTGCCATGTCTCTTCGAGAGCGTGTGACTGTGAATGAGCTGGTGCCTCTTATCGTTTCCTTCTCCAAGGCTGGATTGAAGGATGCGAAGCTCAGCAAACGCTTCGCCAGCAAGGCGATGGAATACGTGGATCAAATGAATGCGGACCAGGTGGCTCAAATGTTTCAGGCATTCGCCTATTTTGGAATTCGCTATGATCAGCTGTTTGGAGTGCTCACCAATCGAGCTGTCGAGCTCATTGATGAGTTCAACGCACAGCTGATTAGTACTACGCTCGGAGCATTCCAGCGTATAGGAATCAACAATCCAGAACTTTTCGATAACTTAGCGGAGCGTGCTTTGGCGGTGGTGCAGGATCACGATGCCAAGGATATCTCAAAAACTGTGACAGCGCTGGCGCACTTTGGTCTTAAGGATGAGGAGCTCTTTAAGCGCCTTGCCTCCCACGCGGCGTCCATTGCGGACGACTTTGACGCCTTGGGTCTCGTGAATACGGTCCACGCGTTCGCTCGGACGAATTTTTTGCAGGAGGACATGGCAGTCGCGCTGTCGGAGCGGAGTTGCTACCTGTGCCGACACCTAGACGCCGGGGAAGTGCGACGACTGCTCTGGGCTCTTGGAAAATTTCAAATTCGAGATCCACGAATATTAACTCCTGTGTTTAATCGATGTCTGGCGCTACACGCGGACTTCTTTGCGGACCCGACTGGGAGTGAGGAAATCGAAGAAATATTTGACGCGTACGGCCCCAACTTCTGTCCACCGCTGTATCAGCTGTATCTCTCTCGCGGCAGCGGCACATCTTAACGGATGATGGTAGGCAGAGATGGGTAAGCCCTCCTCTGTTTTTCGTCGAATTTCTTCTCTACATTTATATTTTTTTATTCCTTCACAATATCTCTCCACTCTTCTCCAGCAATGTGTTCGCACACTTCTCACACAACATACCTCACTGACTGTTTCACACAAACATATACGGCACTACCCGCTCGAATCACGTTTCTTTTAATAAAGGGCCTCTCACTTTCTTTTATTTCTATTTTGTAAAAAGGTCAGTACAATACGAAAAAATAATGGAAACAAGAAAGCGAGATGATGACACACAAATAAGTCGAATCGTTTCATTGGAGCAGGTGACAACCGAAACTGTTCGAGAATTAAATATTCTAGGAATGAAAATACTTTTTGCTGAGAAAACGCTGCCCTTTTAAATTTTTGTATGTAACTTTCTTTGATGGGTTCTGTGCCAGTGTGAAATGCGTCCTCTGTGTCTTTCCATGATGGCTGCCTTCTGTTCCACTTGATTTACTGTTGACGATCAACGCCTTCGGTTTGGATACACTTGTGACTAGGTACTAGTACTATTTTTTTTTTTTCTGTACTTTTACGCCGTTCGATATTGAAAAGAGTCATGATGGACACGTTCTCAAACGTGATGGCTGTGCAAGATACCCAGGAGAACGAGAGCTTGTGCCCGACACTCTCATTTAAACAACGACTGACTGGTTTCGGGGCCTGTTTCTGTCTGGGTCTTATTTTGAACGTCTTCAGCTGGGTATCGGTATTCTTTGGGAATTACCTCACCTTTGGGGTGCTGTTTACGCTAGGCAATCTGGCAGCCATTGGCGGGTCCCTGTTTCTCGCCGGTCCGGCCAAGCAGGCAAAGCGCATGTTCAGCGAATCTCGGTGGATTGCGACTGTTGTATATCTCGTCAGTGTCGCCCTCACCTTGGTCGTTGCGTTTCTGCTGCATAACGGGCTACTGGTTATTCTCTGCTCTCTTGTGCAATGGGGTGCGATGTGGTGGTATTTCCTATCCTACATTCCTGGTGCAAGGGATTGCATCAAAGGCATCGTGGCTGCGAAGTTCAGCGGCTAGGGTTCAGCGACACAAAAGACCAGATCAGCGAGTAAATAGCAACGATAGCAATCGCATCGGTGAGGAGATGCTTCCCGCATTGAGCCTCTGCGCTTTATCGCTACTCCCTGCAAGACCGAAGAAACCGAAACATCTTTACATCTGTTCCGGTTTATTCGTCTCATCACCTTTTATCCCTTCTTTTTTCAGGCTTTAAGCTGAAAATATAGTAAATCAGAAGTTAAAGCCTTTTTTTTTTGAGAATGGAAACCGACTTTTTTTCTTTTCTGATGCTTATGTGATTCCATTTGGTGCGGACTGCACTGAGAGGGAAGGACAGAATTTGATGGAAAGAAGAATGCGTCACAGACGATGAGATTTCTTCTACCCTTTCCTTTTTTTTTTTCCCGTGCCAAGACCAGTGAATCAGAGGGTTTCACTTAATTTTCATTAAAACTATTAAAACACGAACACTTGAACCGTTAACAGAAGATGGGTGCCCGCTCAAGAAATGGAAAGCCGAAGAGAGTCGTCCGTGGTGACAAGAGCGGTGCTGGTGTGGAGCACATCGTCGCTGCGCCACCCCTTCCGCGCTGCGTGGCTCGTCTGGAGTCTGAAAGCTACACCGAGCTGGAGGAAGCGTGCGAGGATCTGACGCTGTATTCCACGCAAGCGAAGCACCACCCGCTCCTGGTGCAGGCCGGAGTGCCGCAGCGTCTGGCGGAGCTGCTCTCTCGACCGCCTTTCAATCCTCAGCAGGCGGATCCCGCCGCTCCTCTCCTCGCTCGACTACATCAAGGCATCATTGGATTTCAAATCGCCGCGGCAGTGGCACTGCGAAATTTTGTAACGAACAGTGCGGAGGACGCGGTGGTGGATGGTCTCGTGGCGCATGGCTACACGGATGCGATGGGTCAACCTCAGACGTATGCGAGCCTGCTGCTCAGTAGCCTATTCGGCACCTGGGCCTTACTAAAGGAAGTACGCCGCTGCGTGCCACAAGACGAGGCGGCTCTCGCGTGCTTTCAGGAGGAGCACGGCGAAGGAGATGGTGTCTCACTCGAGGATTCGGGGCCGCACACCGCACAGCCCCGTCGCGCGATTCGCTTGTATTTCTCGCTGTTGCACTTCCATGAGCAGTTGCTACAACTGGCTCTGGTGAGCATCGATGGGTCTGAGGTCGTTGCGACGGCCTTTTCAGAGCCCCGCGTGGCGGCTGAGCTGCTGCATCAGCTGGAGGTGTGCATCACTGAGGGATCCTCCATTGATGAGCGAACGCCTTCAGTGTACACGAGTGACGGTAGTGGCGCGGCCAGCCACTCATTCTTCCGCCAGGAAGCGTTTCTTCTCGTTCATGTGACCACTTCTTTAGCAGATCTACTCCATGTGCTCAGCACCGACAATGCCGCCTTAGCCGCCTGCTTCTCAAGTGAAATGGTGGACGGCGACGTTGGCATTACATCTGCGCAAAGGACTTGGTTGGATTCTCTGATCAACGCGGAAACACAGCTGGCGTGGATGTCGGCGCAACCACCGGAGCTGACGATGGTGGAAGGCACCAGTTTTCTGGAGCTGCAGCGAAACTATATTCTTCATCAGATGGTCCTCGCAGTGCTGGACATTCAAGGGATGCTGCTCAACTTGTTTCCCAGCGAAACCAATATGACGAGAGTGTTGCCCTTGACGGTGGCCGTGCTTTCCACCTTCACACCCATTCGCCAGTGGCGGTGTATCCTTCCGCTCCTCAAAGAGAGCTGCGAGGTGTCGGAGGCTTTTCGCGGTAGTGTGGTGCGGCTCACCACCAGCCGACTGAGAGCAGCCAAGGCAGCCATTGATGTGCTAAACACGTGCGTTGGATTTGTGTGCGAGCAGAACTCTCAGAAGGAGGAGGACGACGTTGCTTTTCGAAACAATCCCATGTCGGCTTTGCTGTTTCAAAGCAATGCGTTGCATGCGTTTGGGACTGTGCTGAAGGATGCGCTCTGGATGAGTGAGGAGTCGGCGAAAAACATGGACACATCATTTGATGCACTTCGACAAAGCGAACATCGTGCTCTGCGTCTTGCCGCACAGTTCAACTCGGAGGTGACCACCATGCAGTTTGTCATTCTTTCTACGGAAGTTGGCGTGTGGAACTTAGCCAGTTCGCTGCTCTTGATGATTTCCACGGAGTCTTTGGGTGAAATACCCGTCATTTGGCGCGCGATGATTGCCGCGGTTCAGAGCCGTAGTGAACTGCTTCGCATGGCGTATCTTGCCGATGTGGAATTCCAGCACCCGGCCCCTGCCCAGCAGGCTGATACGCCGGAAGCGGTGGCACACAGTGTGGCCACCGAATCTCCCGCGGCACGACATTTGCTGTGGTTGCAGCTGAAGTCTGTGATGCAGATTCTGTGGACGCTGCAGCGAAAGCAGTCCACCTCGCAGGGGTCGCTCCTCGATGCCGCGAACGCTGTCAGCGCCGTCCCCAGCGACGTGGATCTCCTCACGAGGTTAGTCTGGGAGAGGGAGTGCCCCCCTGCCTTGTTTCAAGCCTGCGTGGCTACCGTCGGCTATCTCTGCAGCTCTTTTCAAAGTCCGGAGGCGGTGTCTGTCGCCACGCGGTTTCTTCTCAGCGCCTTAAAGAGTGCGGGCGGGGCCGCCACGCTAGAGGATCTCGAGGCAGGAGTCCTACGGGTCGGCGCGCCGACGGCTCTGCCACAGCGACAGAAGTGGCTCGCACGGCTCCAGCGTGCCGATGAGTACGTGGACGTCCGCTGCGAAGCGGCAAACATTCTGATGGATCTCTTTGCCGACGAGCGATACGATGCAGCGGTGTATGGGCCGCTGGGCGTGCAGGGCGTGGTGGCTGGCTTTTTCTCCCAGTTGCGAACCCACTTGGCCGCGCGCCAGCGTGTGGGAAAGGAGCTGTGGAAGCACAATCGTGTTGCGGCTTCTGCGCTCCACTTTGACACGTGGGCGGAGGTGGCGGAGAATCTCGAAGGCTTTCTCGCATACAAGCGCCAGAATGCAAGGGTCTAACGCCCCCGCCCCAGGGAGAGAGATGGTGTGCCTCCTATTGTTTTTGTTTCTTTTATCCCTCTTCTTCGTATAAAGTGTTTAACTGTGAACAGAACTAATTATGTTTTTTTCTCTTGAAAAGAAATTCCCCTATCTCCCGGTTCTGGGAGCTTGTGAGTGTGTCAACGAGACCGTCAAGGATATGAAGCGGCGCCAGTTTGCCGGAAGAACGATGCAGCTCGGATATTCGACTATTCATTCTATTCGGTTGACGTGATCTTCATCGCATTTTTTTTTATTTTTGTTTGCGTTAAAAAGAACATTTTCCACTCCCTTTTTGTAGCGAATATGGCGCCTTCTCAGAGTCCGTACCCCGAGCCAGTGCTCCTGGGGGTGATAGGTGGCAGCGGTGTGGGCAATCTGGACTGCTTAGAAGGGGCTCAGAGTCTGCACATTGAGACCCCCTTTGGTCGCCCCAGCGCAGTGATCACCGTGGCAAAGGTTTCGGGCTTTCCATGTGCCTTTTTGCCTCGCCATGGCACCAACTACAACATTTTACCCAGCGAGGTCAACAACGCAGCCAATATTTACGCCTTTAAACTGCTTGGCGTGAAGTACGTCCTGGCCATCAACGCGGTGGGTTCCTTGTGTTCGGAGTATCGTCCAGGAGATTTGGTTTTGGTGGATCAGCTCATCGACAAGACGTTCCGCCGACAGACCACATTCTTCGGCCACGGGGCGGTCGCTTTTACCGACTTTGCGTTTCCCTTCTCGCAGAAGTTCCGTGACATTGCTTACGACGCGATGAGGTCCACCTTTCCTGAGGTCAATAGTGGCGCCTTCAAAATCCATAATGGCGCGACTATCGTGACGATGGAGGGACCGCAGTTCAGCACCAAAGCGGAGTCGCTCGCCAACAAGCAAGCGGGCGGACACCTCATCGGGATGACCACAGCCCCTGAAGCCAAGCTGGCACGGGAGGCCGAGATGGCATACTGCACTGTGGCGATGGTGACGGACATGGACGCCTGGTCCGACGAACCGCACGTGGATGTGACTCAGGTGATGGCCACCATGGCTGCCAACTCCTCCAAGGCTCAAAAATTTCCCCCATCGATTATTGAGGCCTTGAGAACGAATCTTTTCGAGGATCCTGCCCATAATGCGCTGAAGTTCGCTGTGATGACAAAGCCGGAGATTATTCCCAAGGAAACAAAGGAGAAGTTGTATCACATCTTAGGCGCGAGGTATGAGCAGTTTCGCCCTTGAAAGACGATTTATTCTGTACTCTTGAACTGTCGACAAACGATTAAGTATTCACTCAACAAGTTGTTCATCAAATCTCGCTTTTTCTTTCTGTCGTCTAGTAATATTAATGGAGTCTGAACGTCTTCTGAAATTCAAATATCGTTAAGAGGGGTTGCCCACTACAGAACAACGTGAATAACTGGACAAGACTGTGAAATAGTATAGCTATAGTTTTATTCACTGGATTGAATGATTGAGATCTTGTGTGTGATTTCCTTGAGAGGCGTCCATTTTTTTTTTTTTTGGCTTATTACTCATCTATATTTTTTATACTTCTCACCGACTAACTTTTCTAGTTGGTCAGTCTAGCATAGGATTTGAAAGGTACGCCGGTNTGCTGAAGTCTCTCTTTAACCATCAACAAGGTTGTGGAATAGGATCTTTTCGGATGCACAGAGCAAGATGTCTCTGAGAGAAGTTGTGGTCAACTCCTGTTTGGATACAGACTTCAAGAGAAAGTGGTCGCATTCCCGTGAGCGGGCTCAAAAACCTTCCTGTCTTCTAGAAGCCATGATGCCGTATTCTTCAGCGGAACAACTCGTGTGTGGTCCCCTCCAGCTGCCGTTTCCTCACCGACTCACAATTCCAGCACAGTCCATTTCACCCGAGTGCTTTCAGAAAGCATTTTATCGGCTTTCAGAAATAGGTCGACGCGGGAAGACAGAAGTGTTTCCCTTTACGGATTACAGTGAGGCTGCGTGCGAGGTCGCCGTACTTGCTGAACCCGTGAGGATGCCGCCTCACCCGACTCAACGGGTGCTCGCTAGATGGCCTGAAACGTCCATCCGGCATCAACGAAAACGAGTGACGCTGGACCTTGCCAGCCAGCTGGCTTCCTTTCTCCGAAGCAGTGAAAATCTTTCAAGGGAGGACACGACGCGTGAGGAAGTGACGGTGGAGAGGGGCTCGCCGCCCCTCGCTCTGGAGCCCGCAAGCGGGTCCACCTTGTACTGGCCTGCCGTGCTCACAGGCCTTCACGGGGTTCTCTCGGGTCGCTGGTTTCAGCCCGATGCCGGCGGATTCCAGTGGCTGCAGCGAGAAGAATGGGCGGTGGTGGAGAGAGCGGCGCTGGACGCCCCACTACGAGTGGAGGCGGATGTCCTCTTTGATTTGGACGAGGTCACGGCAGCGCATCATCTGCGACTGAGCCCGAATCCGTCCGCTCTGGACGAGGGAGGCGACGCTCTCTCGTGGTTTCCCGATGTGATGTCCGCCTGGAACTACGCCGTGGAGCTGCGGCACACCTCCCCTCCGCTGGGTGACCTCCGGCGGGCTTCGTGGCTGGGCACGGGTCCTGTCGCACTTCAAGATATGCTGGCGGGTCCCGTTTGCCAGTCCAAAAGACTCGCGCTACTGCGACCCACGGTGGAGCTGCTTTGTCAGTGCCGCAAGGAAGCGATAGGGCGTGTGCGAGCGCTGTGGGAACAACTGCAGAAGGTGAAAGGACTCCAGCGCGGTGCTTTACGCGACGCTGCCAGTCGCATTTCTCGTATGGAGTCGTCCTTTCAACCCTCTGATGCGCTGCCTCGCCCTCTGCACGCTTCTCAAGATGATTCCTCCCTTGTGAGCCACCGCATCCCCCAGCTTCAGTCATCCGTCGTCGCCAGTATACCGGTTACTTTTGTCTCTGTGAGACCCTTTGGGGGTTCTCTTCTCCACACGTCACTGGTACGCTCGGCTACACCTGGAAACCAAGATAGCGAGCGACGAATGGCGAGTGACACGCCTGTGCCCTCTCCGTCGACGCAGCGGCCCTCTGCGGTGTCAGTGGAGGCGAGCCGGACTCCCGCACCCGAGGGCCTGGTCCTGACGCACCCCCACGAGGAGCTGGGCTGTGACGTGGCGTCCCGGGGACCCGCCTCGGTGTCGCCCTCACCACGAAACCCTCAATCAAAAAGGAAGGCTGCGCCGGAACCGGATTCTCCCTGCCCACCGTCGTCCCCTGTCGCGGCTGACCGCTGCTCTCCTGTGCTGCGGCACATCACGAGGCGGATGCCCGTTGAAAGCCGAGGAAAGCACACCGCAGGGGAGCACTCCTCTCTTTTGTCGGCCGAGTCCAGGGGCAGCTCGTGCTGCTCACACGTTTCTTCTCACAGCTGTGAAAGTGAAGTGGCGAATCTTGGATTTGGGCGGGATAGCCCCGTTTTCAAAAACAAATACACTAGACCTATTTCGTCCAGTACGGCGACACAGAGCAGTACTAATAAGAATGGCTGGGCCCCCAGAGGTAAATCTCCAGCGGCTCGAAGTGGGATCCCGCGCAGCAAGAGCCAGTAGAACACCACATCACAAGCTAGAGTAGAGTGTGAGAGGCTCCTCGCACTCTACTCTAGCTAGCAACACTTTAGATTCCCCACCCCCCCTCCAGATTTTTCTTAATTCAAGCGCTGAATTTTAAGAAAGAAAAAAAAAAAAGTTAAAAAATCGTTGCTACTCTGAGTTACCCTGCGAATATAGTCTTTTTTTTTTAAAAAAGAGTTTGTGGTTGTCTTGTTGAGCCTCTCTTCTTCTCTCCTCATTTTTTTGTTTTCCATCATGAAAATAATACTTTTCTGCCAAGTGCTCTATCGGCGACTAGCTTGATCTAGAGAGCGATACTATAATATATTATCCTATTAGCACTATTTAATCGTAATAATTTTGTCCGACGGTGCATTTCTCTCTTTTGTTTAAACAACTATTAGAGTTATTATTTATTTCCCCCGTCCTAGCTATCTGCTATGTCAGGTCCAGCATCCACGCCCCCTGCGGCAACGGAGGGTGAGTGTCATCAAGTCAACAGCCACTTGCTCTATCACCAAGTCGTGATTCCTTCCCAGCAAGTGCTGCATACCATCGAAGGTTCCTTTACGCTGCCAAACGCGCACGATGTGGTGATGATTCGGCATCAGACATTGGAGCTTTGGACGCTTCACGGAGACACTGGTCGGATGCAGTGCGTTCATGCTACCCCGCTGCTCACAGACGTCTATGCGGCAGTCGCCGTCTCGACCGGCGTGGCGGTGATGACAAGTGGACGACATCGCAGCAAGAGATCGAGCAGCCACTCCATTCAGCGAGACGGAGTGCATTACCTCGCCATCACCAGCGAGACGGGGTACGCCACACTTCTGCGGTACGAGCTCGCCGAGCCCCCGATGCCCACACGTGTTTCTTCCGATGGCTCCAGTGTGTCTGGTGAGGGGACGGCAGTCCTCACCACCTCTCTTCGCGGATCGTTTGTGAAGGTGAGTGAGGTACTGCTGGGCCGCAGTGGAGCGCGTGTTATTACACCCGGAATGAAGATGGTGGTGGACGACAGTGGCTCTGCTCTCTTCATTACCGCGCTAATGCGATGCAAAGTAGTGGTGCCGATCCTCAAGACGGATGTGGACGCGTCGACACTTCGCACGATGGAGGAACTGGACGCTGAGACGGTCCTCGAGAGCGATGGTGAAGAGAGCGACCTGGAAGGAGAAGAGGCGACTAACGGTAGCATTCCAAGGAAACGAAAGCGTACTAAGCGGAAAGCCAACGGTGTTATCACCTTTGGGAGCCCTATTGAGGTGCACCGGCATACCATCATCTACTCGACGTGTACCATTGAGGGATCGACACAGACTGCCATGTTTGCGGCGTTAGAAGAGGAAATTGCAGAAGCCCTTCAGTCCAACCCGACAGCTGCCCCGCAGAACTCAGATGGAGGAGCCTTTGTCAAGGTACCTGGCGCCTCTTCTCCCACACATCGGAAGACCCTTGTCGTCTACGCTTATGTGGCCTCTTTGAAGCAAGTGCAACGCACACACCTCATTTACCCGCCCGTCACCTCGCATCGCCTCATTTCCCTCCCTGCTTCACCCTCGGGGCCTGGTGGGGTACTCGTTTGCACAGACTATGAAGTTATTTGGTACGACCTGTCCACCACAGCCGATCTCTCCACGGAAGGCGGGGTAAACACCGGTGTGTTCAAGTGTACGGCGGCGTTTCCTCGGCGAGTGGACCTCCCCAAAACATCGTACAACCCTAGTGTCATTGCTCATGCTATCACAGTGGTCACATCCGACTATTTTTTGCTGGTACAGGACGAGAACGGGGACGTGTATCGCGTTTCTATTTCGAATCAAGGTGTTCAGGCGGCCAAGAATGCGTTTAAGATGCAGAAGGGTGGACCTGGCGCAGTGGTGAAGAACCCTCTTGCCGTTCACTATTATGAAACGATCTCTCCAGCGAAAGCCATGGCCCTGTTCCGTCTTGGATTTCTTTTCGTCGCCTCTGATGGCGGCTCGCGTCATTGCCTGTATCAGGTGAAGGAGGGCTACACCACCGAGAAAGAATACGTGGTGAAGACACTTAAATTTACGGAGAGCAAAGAGGAGAACGTCTCTGCTTTGCCCTCTCTCCCTGGCTCGCTGCCGCCACCCACCGCACGTCCCGCCATCCAGCCCCGTACAGTTCATACCTTTCAGCCCCACGCGCAGCTCAAGCACCTCTTCGTAAAGCAGGAGTTCCCTAACACACCACCCATCGCTTCCATGTGTGCCACTGTGCCAACCTATGATGAAACGGATTCTTCTGTGCAGCAGCAAGAGCAGGTTCAAATCACGTCTGTCTGTGGAAGAGGTGCGTCGAGCGTAGTGGCGCAGGCGCGGTACGGCTACTCCACCAGAACGCTCACTCACGCCACACTTCCGACGGCGTACGTTCACATCATTGCCCTGACGTCGTCTTCTGCATTGCAGGAGTACCGTGCGATGCAGAAAGCGATACTGGAAGAGCTTTTGGAGGCCCGGAAAGCCCATGGAGGACGCGAGGACAATCCGCAGCGCGTGAAGCGAGCCCTTCGGCGTCTGGCTTCCATGGCGCGGCAGTTCCGCATCGGAACGGATAAGGTGGTCGTTTCCACGACGAAAGGGACTGCGGTGTTCAGCATTGGCACCACCGTGGACCAGGACATGACCTGCGGATTTGAGTCTTCCGAAAGGACCCTTAGTGCTTCCACACTGGAGGATGGTAAAGGCTATCTGCAAGTTACCCCGCACAGCCTCTACGTGTTACCTGCGTTTGCTCTGGGGAGCAGCTCCTGTGCAGTTGAACCGCTGAGGTGGTCGCATAGTAGCGGCAAGTCGATTGTTGCCGCCGCCACCACACCGTATTCTTCCTTACTCGCGTTTGCGGGCGGAGGTATTACATCGTTCCGCTTGGACTGGCGCGGAAGACAGCTCAAGGAGCAAGATACTTTGCCAAACTTCCCGAGGTCCACGGCTGTGGCGCTGCTCCAACCGCCTGCCAGCGCGCTCACCAATGACGTGAGCAATGAACTGCAGGCAGCGCTGAGCAATAACACCTCCCACGCGAATGAACGAAGTTTTCCGGAATTGGCCGCGGTGGCCACTGCTTCTGGGGAAGTGTACCTGCTGATGCCAAATAACCTTCAAAAACCTTTGGACATCATTCGCAGCGATGAAAGCGTTTCAGGAACGGCGGAGATCTGCTCTGTGCTGCTCACGTATCTGAATGACACCAGCGAGTCTGGGATACTGAGGGCTCAGCAGAGGCAAAAAGCCAAATTACGTCTGTTTTGCTTTATCGGGTACGGGGATGGAACGCTAGTGCGATGTGAAATCGACAGATCTGCTGGTACGGTAGTGGAGCGCCAAGAGTTGTCGTGTGGCAACGAACCCTGCCTTCTTATCGCCGGTGACGGGGAAACCATGTGCTATGCGAAGTGTGGTGCGCAGTGCTGGCGGTGCGGGATGAGCGCCGGCGTGCCAAAGGTGATGCCGTGGCGGTACCCCGCCAGACAGAAGCACTTTTCCCGTTTTGCCATGCCGTATCGTCCGTCTTCTCTGAAGTTGCCCACTGCGGAGGAGGAGGGAGAGACGATTCAGCTCGGTGCGGCCACCCCGCAGGAGGAACTCGTCATATCGCTGCACAACAAAGAGCTTGTGCTCTTCTCGGCGCAGCAGATGGGTACGGGGCCGTCCGCCCTGGAGTACAGTCTAGTGACACACCACCTTCCCGTTGCGGGCCGGCGCCTAGTGCAACACCCCACGCATCCAAAGTATTTTTTGATCGCGGGAGTAGAGCACCGAGGGTTCAGCAGTGCAGTGCAGCAGCAGTCTCATGATCCGGATGCTGCCATGCTCGTTTCAGGGCCAAAGCGGTCACTGAACAGGCCCGGTCAGTACATTAGCTCCTTGCAACTGTTTCATGAGGAAAAGGGGTTGCTACCATGCTACACTTATGAGGCGGAGGCCGTCATGTGTGCAACAATAGGGAGCTTTTCAGAAAGTATTGGAAAGGAACCCATTATCGTGGCCGGTGTAGCTCGCAACTTTCACCATGGAACCCACTTCGCCGGTCCGCCCACATGGAAGGACGGTGCTCTTCGCTCGTTTCGCTGCGCTCCCAGCACTAACGTGGGTGTGGATAACGAAGGACGTCCCTTAATGCGGTTGGAACTGCTGCATCACACTCTCGTGGAATCAAATGATGGGCAGCCAGATTATCCGTCTGCCTTGTGCGTTTGCGAAGATGTGGGATTGCTTGTGGTAGGGATGGGTCCAAAAAATGGCCTTCGTTTGTATTCGTGTGGACATCAGCAGTTTCTCTTTAAGTGCCAGTTGCAGAACGTTCCAGCGCGGATTACCGCTGTGGAAGTGGTTTTTTCTTCCCCACCCACAGGGGCGATGTCACCTTCCTTCTACATTCAGGGACTGTATCAATGCCCTAATATGGAGGCTCGCACTCGGGCGGCGGAGAAGCAACTGCTCATTGTGTGTGGCACGGACACCGACTCCGTGTTCGTTGCCGCCATGCAACCCAAAAGCTCCAACACCCCCTTCTTTTTAATGGTGGTGGCCCGCGACCGCGTTCCTCGCCATCTCACCTGCATGGTGGTGGTGGACGAACGAACATTCGGTCTCGCAGACCGCTTCGGCAACGTGGTGTTTCTTCGCATGCCCGACAATCTGCGCACCGGATTTGCAGAGCCCACCGAACTTCTCACCGAGGCAGAGCTGAACGTCATCCAGCAATTCGCATCGACGGAACAGTTGTTGGAGGAGGTGGCGGTGCACCACGCGGGCCAGCTGGTGACGTCACTGCGAGTGCAAGAGGTGGACCCGAGCGGGGGGTTGGACCCTTCGCTCCGGACCCGTGTTGTCTACTACGGCACCGCACTCGGGGCGGTCGGTTGCTACACACCGTTTGTTTCGGAAGCGGACGGCGCGTTCGGGGCGTATATTCGTCCACTGCTGCGGGAGCACCTCCGGCTGTTGCTCCAGCCGGGTGAGGGTCACCTCCCGTACCACTGGAATCAGCACCGCGGGCTGGGCCACCACGTGGTGGAGGGGGAGTGGCTGGACCTGTTCCGGCAGTCCTCGACGGAGCTCTTCTCCCACAGCAGTCGTGAGGCTATCAAGCAGCGCCTAACCCGCCTACGGACGGTAGAGAAGAGCCGCAGAGAGTTCCTCCAGCTGCCACCCCGCGAATTGCCCGAGGCGGTGGTAGACCTTGTAGCAACTCAGCGAACATTGTCTACCCTCCCGCTCTAGGCAATAATCATCGTGTCTCAGTATTGAACATACCTATGCTTCTGAACACTAGCAGAAGTTTTCACTACTTTGCATAGTGTCATGATCGGCTGGTTCTCGGTGCAGAGAAGTAATAAATACGCTGATCCTAAAAGCAAACCGTGGTGGCACAGCGCCGACGAATAATAAATTTCAGAAATGACAGACAAATGAAATAGTGTACTGCTCTTTAGAACCCTATATCGTTCTCCATTTTTTCCTTCTTTTGTATTGCTAATACTTCTCCTAGTGATGAGAATGACAGATTTGCTGGGACCCAACAGCCCGCATCGTTCAGCTGAAAGCATTGGAAATCGCACGTGGAGCGGCTGAAAAGAATCCGCATTTTCATTTGTGGACTCCACTCTTCCGGTATGTGGCGTTTCTGCAGCTGTCTTGGTAAGAGTGTGTGCGGCTTGCAGGTCTACAATGTGACCTTTTACAGCTGGGTGAGCAAGCGATGCGTGTCTCGGTCTGCCGGCGTGCCGCTCTCTCTCTTCGGTTCTGCTGGTCGTCGCTTTGACGTGGAGGATCTTTTTGACGATGCGCCGTTGCCGTCGCTTTCCAATGCTTCTGGCACCACATCGAGAAGAGAGGCCGAACGGCAGCCGGATAGTTCATTAGGAGATGATAGTGGTGCCTTCCTGGAGGAGGCGGAGCACAGCATGTGGCCCCCAGAGCCACGGGAGCCAGTCAAGTCACGCCTTTCAACCCTATTTCCGCTCTCCTCTATCCGGACAGCGGCTCCTCGACGCCTTCGTTCTCCTTTGCTGCACGTTACCGAAGGAGCAGTATCCGATCGGACATGTGCCGCGCCAGATGATAGCGCTTTCACCTCATTGGAGGAGGACTCTGGTGTGACGCCAGTGAGCGAGGGTCTCACCGAAACCGACGACGAGTCTTTCGAGCCGAGTGAGGAGCCCACAGAGCTCTGTAACTTGATGACGGAGGAGGTGGAGAGGATCTTCACGCATGTCGACACGGAAGTGGAGCAGACGTGGCTCACCTCCCTGGTACCGACCGAAGCGGGCCGTGAGCTCCGTAAGGAGAAGCGCTCCACCACCGTCGCCTCGGCGTCGGATCATCTGTTTGAGCAGCAGACCGTCACCGCAGAGATGGAATGCGTGGGTGAGGGCTGGCGCAGTAGAGAAAAAACAGCTTCATCCAACAAGTAAAATGCGAGCAGAAGGAACTCTGACAGACGTATTGCCAGTAAAAAATATCTCTCTCCATCCAACAACAAATAATATATTTTGATAAAAAGCGTTACCAGCGGCGCTCATGCGAAGACAGTTTTGCTCCACCTTTGTAACGTGTTGACACTAATGGTTCTTTGCTCTTTCCGTTTCCTGTTCTTCTTCAAGAAATCGTAGTAGTAGCAGTTCGATTACATTTGTCATTCATCGCTTATCATGCAGCGGTTACTCTGGACTGGGCTTCAGCACTCCTTAGCGGCTCCATTGCCGCGACAACGAGCGTTGGGGAGTGTGAGTCTTGGTGTCTGGCTTCAGCGTCGCTGGGTGCAGTACGAACAAACAAGCCAAACCATGGGAGCGCTTCGGAACTCAAAGGCGAAGGAGGCTGGCGTGAAGTGGGTGAGCAAGAGCACTAAGGAGTACATGCAGGAAGGGGATGAGACGCACAGCCATGCGGCTCCCAGCCTTCTGGCAGAGAGCAGAGGGGAGGGCAGTCGCTCCATCGACAAGCGGGAGCGGTACAAGGAAGTCCGCGACGCGGCGGAGGGCCGAGTAGAGATGGAGCTGGTTCGACTGCGCGATGAGAAGGGTCGCCGCTGGAAGAAAGGCATCGGATTTTTCAAGCGCCAAGGAAAGGCCTTTATTATCTTCTACAGTGTGGCCTACGTCGGCACTTTCATTCTGCTGTACGCAGGCTTCGCAACTGGGTTTTTTAACAAGGAGGCTGCTTTTGAGTATATGTTCTTCTTTCTGGGGCAGTATATCGATAAGGATGCCTTTTATGCCCGTGTTGAGGCTTGGGACGGCAAGATCAATCTAGGGTTTGCGTTCGTGATAA
>JASAOA010001604.1:0-23709 GCA_030849815.1 Vickermania spadyakhi | reverse complement strand
TCTTCTTCCACGGAATTCTTTTAGAGTGCTCTTCTTGCTATATTGTTTTGACGTATCTGATTCGGACTCGTGAGAAGAAGCCGTCTGGAGCTCAGGTATTGATACATCTCTTATAATATTTATATTATTATATAAAGAAAAAAAACCTCAAGTGATATAATTTTTTTTTAATTTAATATATATATATTATATTCCAGAAGTGTAAACAGAAAATTAGATTCAATTCATTGCAGAGTGAATACCCATCGTCTGAAAGCGAAACAAGGAGATCCACTCAATTAGACTGTTTCGTCGGATCTCGGGAGTCTATAAATTTAGTTTTTGTGGAGTTCGCGAGGACGCGGAGTCACGACGCTGTGTTTCAGTGGTACAACCATATCTCGTTTTAGTGTTCTCTTCTTTCTTTTGTGTTGTGTGCGGCTCGGAATATTTTACCAACACAGCTCCGTACGAAATTACAAGAATCAATAGACCACACTGGTTTTGCTACTCTTCGTCTCTCTAGGGGACTGTCAATCAGACTTTAAATCACCGTAGAAAGTGATTTAATTTTCTTTACGTTTTAGGAGAAGCTCTTGCTCAGTAGATCAAGAGTGTGTACGATTTATTTCGCGTATTTGTTTTTTGTTGTTATTAGTATTATTTCTTGTTTTTGTCTTCACGTCAAATCTATTAAGGACCACCACGATCGTTGGATTGGTTTTATTTGTCATCGTGCATCATTCTTTTGTTTTTTAAAGTTCAAACGCATACACTGCGTTTTTGTTGTTCTCGAACACGTGCAGCGGGCATCCGTGTAACCAGTTCTATTCGTAGCGGGTCTTCAGGGGCGATATGAGTGCGTCACCGTCCTCTCGTGAGGGAATGAATAGAGCCGAGGATGAAGGAGAAGCTACAGAACCGTCACAGCACTCCGCTGCCGGTCACCCTCACGTCGGGGTGAGGGAGCCACCGGCACTGCGGCAGTGCTTTTCTCCGCCGCCTCCCCTACTAGACGGGCTTTCCTTTGCCGAGAATGCAGATCCGGACTCTCTCGCCGCTTCAGAGGACCACGGCAGCGTGCAGAGCCGAGGACCTGTGCCGGGCAGCGTGGTGTCGAGTAATGTCCACAACAACGCGGAGCTGGAGTCTGTGGCCCCGCACGAGGCGATGGAGTCCTTGACTGCGCTACGGGACCGCCAACCCGCGGCGCACAGTGCCGAACAGCAAGCGGCTGTGACAGAGCGACACACGGGCGGTGCTTCTTCCACGCCCACCGCTCTGCAGCCGCACGGTGAGAGGGAGAGTCTGTGCACCCCTGTGAGCTCCGCGGGTTTTGCGGCTTTCCGCCACGCGAACGATGAACTGGACGATGGGACTTTACTCAGCGATTCGTACCGTTGCCAGCAGCTGCACTCAGACTCTCGAGGACTGGATGTGAATGAAGGGGCCTTAACCAACGACCGCGAGATGAGGGAGGAGGAGAGCTACTTGTATGATGAAGAGGATTATGAAGAAGGCTTTGACGATGCACCGCGTGGGATGGGGATGAAACTACCAAGCCCTGTGGTGTTCAACCCCCAGCTCTCCGATAGTATTATGGTTCATCGGCCCAGCCTGAGCACTTGGCCAGAGGATGAGAGCACAGAGATTCGTGAGTGGCCGGGGGACCTAGCAGGCGCGTACACCGAGACAGTGCATTCAGGGGGCCCATTTTGCCTACCGCAGATAGCCTCTGCCTCTCTCATGGGGCTGAAGGATACACCGCAGACCGCGCTGAATGAAGGTGATAAAGAAGATGCCCCTACAGAGTTACACGAGGCGGCTAGCCTTCGCATGAATGAAGTGCTTCGCCGGTCTGCTCTCTTCAAGGGTATCCGACTGCGCTGGCTGTTATTCTTCCTCATTATTCTCATTACAGTGCTTGTGATTATTTTCTTCTTTCAGTTCCTTCACTTCACGAATGACAACATTTCGACCAACGGAAAGCACACTGTTTCTGAAAAAGCCTCGAGTGTTTTAGGCAATACAGAGCTGCTTCTCATCAACCTCATCAGCTTGTTTACGAGTCTTCAACGCTTGTGGAATCAGGAAATCATCTTTGAAGAGCTATGCACTCGACTAAGCCATTCCCCTATAGCCTTTGCGATGTACAACGGCACCGAACTCATGCTGCATCACAAATGCCCTGGGCAGACGGAAAATTTTTTTGAGAAGGTCATTCCGAGCATGTCGACTGCTAATGCCGCTGTTCAAATTGTCAATCATTCACCTACCAGGCTTTTAGCGTTCATGCGACCTCAGTACGCCAAAGCTGTGAATTCAGGCCATATTGTCATAAACCTAGACGGCGACTCCGGGGTGGTGAGCAATCAGCTACAGCAGCACATTCGTGAAGAGCTGACAAGAGCAGTCGCGAGAGAAAGCAGTGAAGTCCCCAACACAACGGTAACTGGAGTCGAGTTACTTTACCAGGAGCCAAGCGCACCTCTCCTGATGGATGGCGACATCGTCTACGCTGTACTTCTGGACAAAGATATGGTAGGGCGCATGACTCTCAGCAGTTTTAGCGCGCAATACAGTGCTGCCACATTAATGGGAACCTACGAGGCCTTTGTGGGGAGGCAGTGGAACGAGGATAAGCTCTCGCTCTTCTTTCACACGCTCACTCAATCGTCACCCACCTATAACTCGAATCCTAGTGATCTCTCCAGCGATTTATTTCAGACTTTTCAATCCACATGCGGGAATTCGGAGTATGTGTGGCACACAGTGCTTCATGTGGCGAAGAACTACTCGCTGCTCCCGACTCGAAACCCCATCCCGATGCCGCATGTGAGGCATGGCTCGACGCTTGGACTCGTTTCCTCCGTTACGCTGTGCAGTGTGGTCTGCATACACGAAGATTTCGAACTCGTAGATTACGGTCACTCCAATTACAAAGGAGTGTGCGACATAACGGATCCCACCAATTTATGGTTTTTGGTCGACATCGAAGAATTTCACCAGCAGTACGGCATTGTGATTAGTTTAGTGATTGGTATCGTTTCCATTGTCATCTTTAGCGGTGTCATGGGCGTGGTGTATCTCAGTGTCGTCGTTCCAGTGGGTTTCATGCGGCACCAGCTGTTTCGCACCGTTGGAGCGCAGAAGCCGCTTCCGCAATGGAAGAAGAACCTCTACCAGTGCTCGTACCCTTTCTGGATTGGCGATATCTCGTCTCTGACACACTCGCTTCATGTGCTCGGCATCAGCTTCAACCTCAACAAGAAGTACGTCCCAGATCACATTCTCCGTAAGCATGCGAAGGAAATGGATTTGATGCGCCGCAAGTTTCGGACCGTGGACCTGTTTGATCCCAGAATGGAACGCGCTATGGCGGAGGACACCAGCGACAATGGGATGGGGGAACAGCTGGAGGATCTCACGGAAATGGTGAATCTCAATATTGAGGGCATGCAGCGTGATCCACAGAGCACTTTACACAGCCAAGGGGAGTTTGGCTCGGGTGGCATGAGCCGCTCGGCGGTGGGCATGGCGGGCTTGACCCCGTCGTTTTCTCAGGAAGGGCTGAACAGCGGGGCGGTGATGCCGGAGGACCACGGCAACGGGAGCGGCTCTGGGATGGGAGCTCCCGCCGGCGTCTCCGCGTGGAGTGATGCGGACCAAGGCACCCCTGCACTACGGACCAGCCTGGCGAGAGATCAACGCAGCTCCATCTCCAACTCTCCACTGGATCACCCCGTCTCGCCGTTGGACCGCAGCGGACAGCAGACGATGGTCGGGCCGAACAGCCGAGATCAGAGCATCAGCGCATGGCGGATAGGGGGCGGTGTCTCTTCGAACATACAGCTCACCACCGAGATTGAAGTCCTACCAATCACGACGCCAATGCCCACAGATGGGGAGATGTGTATAAAGCGCACCGAAGACTCGACGATACTAGTCGTGAAGCTGGAGAGCATCGATGCGGTGTACTTGAAGAACTATGCCGTGGCAGCCCGCCAGCACCAGCGGATTATGAGTTACCTGCTCGCACGCATTCGCCACTACGGTGGTGCGGTATTTCACCGAAGCGGAGACTGTCTCGCTGCGGCGTGGAACGCCTTCGACACTTGCCCGGGGCACGTTGGGAGAGCGGTGGCCTGTGGGATGGACATCGTGGAGGCCTTCGCAGCGTATCGCTCTGTCGGGCTGATGGTCGGTGTGGTGGTCCACGCGGGTATGTTTGTCTGCGGTATTATCGAGGATGCGAAGGAAGCCTTTTCCACCGCTTTTGGTGGGGCGGCACGTGAGGCGTTGACGATGGCGGATCTTGTGGCGTCGCAGAGTACGTTTGGCCTGATCGTCTCGGAACCGGTGAAGCAGTCGACGGCTGGACTGTACGACAGCATGATTGTGGATGTGGTGAAGCAGGAGGGAGACATGCACCCCATCGTCTTATTTGAACTGCGCTATCGCCGACCGCCCGTCAATTCTGGCGATGCAATGCCGCCGCAGGGGCAGCTGCAACAGAAATTTCTCATTCAATATGCGAAGCTCTTTGCTCACTTTGTGCAGCATGAGTTTAGTGAGTGTATTCGACTGCTGGAAGGGGTGCGAGAGTTTGCCCCTCCAGAGGCTCGTGGCCAACTGCTGCGTCTTGAAATGTTATGTGTGTACTTTGACACCCATCCTAGTGAGATGCCACCCATGCCATATTACCGTACCATACCGTCGTGGAACAATTACGAAAAGAGGGCAAAAATGTTGAGTCAGGAGTACCACAACACCATCGGCTCGATCTTCAGCCTGCAGGGTTCAATGGGCCGCAGCGGATGGCGGAAGCGATCCTCTGTAGGTGAGCCCGGCCAGAGCAGCCCGACGCCACTCACCATCAGCGTGTCGGAGAGTCATCTGGGGCAGCTGGGCGCTGCGAGCTCCAGCCGAGTCCTTCGCCGACGAGCTCACGGGGATGGCCATAAGAGGCGGCATGGGGTGCGCAGCAGAGCAGCGGAAAGCAGCGGCCTGCCGGAGAGCAGCCAGCACTACGGTGGAAAACCCCACTTCTTCGTTGAGCTGCAGCGGAGGTCGGCCGACGCCGGTAATGGACCTCTCCGTCGTGAGCACCGGGATAATACGGCGGTGGAAGCGCCGGATGAGCGCTCCTCCTCCAGTGCACTGGTGGTGGTGAACCCCAATGGACGGCCGGGACGGTTCCGCCACCGACATCCCTTAGCGACATCCAACCTCTCCATGACGTTCAACTCCTCTTCTTCCGCACCCTCTCCCCGGGGGTTGAACCTGCTACCCCCGGCACCCATTTCTGTCGGACAACTAGCAATGGACGAGGAGGAGATCGGTATTTTAGACTTCCGACGGGAGCTGCAGGACAACATTCGGCGTGTGGGCCGCAAAGACAGCGTGACGTTGCCCGCCACCCCTGCCACGCCAGGAACGGCCGTCACACCCAGCAGCGCTACACAGGCCGCCCCTGTCCTGCAGCACCACGACTCCACCACATCATTGCGGTACATATCCGCTTCGGCGTTTCCGGTGGATACCTCGAGGCTGGCGGAAGTCATCCACGATACACGCCGGTCTGCCAACTCCGTCGTCACCACCCCTCTTTCCACGCTGCCCTCCACGGCGGGCCGGGCTTCTACGGCGGTGGAGTTAATCTCCGCGGAGCAGATCCCTGTGTCGACCCGCATCACTAGCCGCCGCGAAAGTCTGAAGATCCTCACCACCCGACGGAGCGACGAGGAGCCCGTCCTGAAGTCCTCGCTGACGGGCAGTTTACCACTGGAGGACAGCAAGGTGACCGCGCGGTCGCCCGTGACTACCGGGCAGTGGACTCCTCTGGGCTCTATTCAGCCCCCTGTGACGTCCCCCAAAGCCACGGTGAACAGCCCCCGAGCAGTGTTAACCCCGCGAGAAGCGAACCCACCTGTCCGTCATGTGGATCCAAACGAATCACGGTCGCCAGAGAGGGTGGACCGCAGCGAGAAAGAGTGCTCGGCCTGCTCGCCGGCCTCCTCCTCCGGCCATCCGCAGTCCGCGCCACCCTCGTCTTCCAGCTCGCACGAGGCGGAGCTGCGCTTCTCCTCCACCCCCGGAAGGCTGCGTGGTTTACCCCATGGAACGAGTCTGGAGGTGGAAGGGCAGGGCTCCACGGGCGGCGAAAGTCTTCCCGAACAACAGGAGAATGTGATGAACCACCAGAACGCGATTACCTGCAGTATTATCCAGTCCGTGGGTCTCACGCTGCATAATACCCTCGATGCGGCTCCTGCCAAGCCCAGTAGCTCGGGGCTTTCTAGTGCGGCCCTACCCTCTCAAATATTGGCGAAGAACGGGATTCTGTATCAGCGCAGCGAGCGTGTCCTAGGGAGCGGTTCGTTTGGCTCCGTGTTTCTGGGAATGGATGTGCGCTCGGGGAAGCTCGTGGCAATCAAGGTGCTACCGCTGCCGACCAAGGAGGAGAACCGAAGCAACGTCGAAGCGGAGGCGCTGATCATGCGAGTGAAGGACCCGCACGTGGTGGAGTTCATTTCCTACGCGTTTGTCGAACAGAGCATTGTGATTATAATGGAATGCATGTTGGCTGGCTCTCTGCAGAACTTGCTTGTTTCTTTTCGCGCTTTACCGAAGCCCACTGCACAGGCTTTCCTCCGTGACGTGCTCCGTGGATTGAACAAGCTGCACTCGATGGATGTCATTCACCGAGATGTGAAGCCGCAGAACGTGCTGCTGACCCCAGCGGGAAATTGCAAGATCACAGATTTCGGGGCCTCCGCGGAGTTGGCGAAGCAGGCGCACGGCAACACGGTGCACGGCACCCCGGTGTACTTGGCTCCCGAGGCTGCGAGGGGTGCCCCCGTGAAGGTGAGCGACATTTGGAGCTGTGGCATCATGTACATGCAGCTCGTCACGGGTGTGCTGCCTTACCCTAAGGAGAAGTTACAGCTCCAGGTGGAGGTGCTCGTGTTTCAGATTGGGAGTGGCATCGCGACCCCGGTGATCCCGGACACGTTGGACGAGCTGGAGCTCGACTTCGTGACGTCGTGTTTGGACCCGGAGCCGGCGAAGCGTCGCAGCGCGGCCCGACTTCTGCAGTGCCCCATGTTCTCACTCTAAAGAAGACAATTTTAACAACCTCGTCATACATGGAGAGGAGCATGAAAACAGAAGGAGGCAAAAGAGAAGAGGTGAAGCCATCCAGTGCCACAAAGTGTGGCTCCTCGTGCGTGTAGCTCTTTAAAATAATTTATATTACCTTCGTATATATTTTTTGTAAATATTGCTGCTGTATATTATAAAATAAATGATACCGAAGAAGTGTTGGAATGTGCGTCTTTTGCTTTTTCAGCTCCCCCCTTCCGCGAGTATGCATCACTTCCATCATATGTACTTCCATGTGGGTCTCGAACCTTGGAAAGTTCACCATGACATACTATTCTTCTCTATTTTGATGTTTATCCATACATATGAATGACGGCACAGATGATTCATACAAATGGGTTAAGAGTGTCTGAAAAAAAAAAAAAAAAAAGAAGAAGAAAGTGATGAGAGCAGAAGTCTGCACCTGAATGAATCCTCTGAGCTTTCTCAAGTCGTACATCCACTTTTCGCGACGATTTGAACAGTGATGATTGGTGAAAATATTAAAAGATTAAATGTGTCGGAGACAAAAAACAGACACGAAGTCAAGTCATAATTATGAAATCTATTATTGAAGGGCACTTATTTTTGGTGACGAAGATTTCTTTCATTGCGATATTATTTTATTAATTTTATGTGTGGCAATTTCATTTAGTGTCAAATCAAATCAAGGAAAGAGAGAGCGGGAGTACTACCAAAAAATGTGCTAACAGTATGAGCCTGTTTGTGGACTGTATTGTCAGCACAAAGCGTTGATTGCCACGGTGCCTCTCCAAAAAGCTGAACGACGGTAGTTCAAGGAGATTGCGACGCGTCCTTGGCAATGGATTCGTCCATTCACTCGCATACATTTGCTTACTAATTTATTATCTTATAGAGGTGTAGCACCTTTTTTTATTTTTACCTAAAATAATTTTTGCCGAATCAGATTATAGCACACAAAATATTTATAATATCATTTCATTTATTTGTTTTGTACTTTTTCATCCTTTGATGCCTCGTCTCTACTGGTGTTTTAGTTTCTTCAGTACAGTTTTTCTCAAAGGTAAAGTCCATATGGTAATACCCTGGAGGGGAACGGCCCGTGCGATATGTGGTTCTGCATCTCTTGAAGAGTCGTTTTTCTTGTTCGCCCCCTTTCTCCAATTTTCAGTTAGGTCGCCCGTTGCGCCTTCGTCACAGCTGAACCCACCTGAACTACCCACCACAAGAAACTTTAAAGGAATGAAATAAAAGTAAGAAAATACACAAAAAATACGACCAAAAAACATAGCACCGCGTTATTTTGAATAATAAAAGAACGAAAAGGATAGAAAAAAAATTATATTCCAATGAACAAAAAAAAAAAAAAGGCAATTTAATTGTATTATATATATATATATGAATATGTTTTTCCATCAATCACTCAATTACTTACTTTAATTTTTGGCATCCCTCAAGAGGTAGGTATGGATCAATAGGCCTTTAGCCTAATGAACCATATAAAGCGAAACTTAAAACGAGGTATAGAAAGCCACACATCAATGGATTTCCTTTGTTAGGTCGTGTGCAATCCTCTTTTCTATTATTGTTACGACTGATGATTTGGTTCTCTATGTGTCCTGCATGTCACTTTTCCCCTTTTGTTTTTCAGTAATGTTTTGACTTTCATTAGGCTCATAAGATTGACATTGAAGTAATAATAGAAATACGTAAAGAGATTTTCGGGATCGTTCACATTGGTGGTCTGCTGTACTTCTTTATTTCTATATATCACTTCTCATGTCCGCTTCGTGTGCACCTATCGCTTCTAGTGGCAGGCTTTTGCCTTCTCTGCGATCCATCCGGCTCATCGCGGTGTTTCCACTCCGCGCTCGAGCACTGACGCCAACGCAGTTTCCTTGCGACGCCCAATTGCCTCTCAGTCAAACTCTCCGAAAGTTCTCCACCGCTAAATGCTTCAGTCCCAAGAAACGCGTCCCCTGCCGCTCTAACGTGTTCCGGCGGCCGGTGATTGGGGTGGTGCCCTGCTCCTTCGCACGCACTTTTCACTCCAGTGTGCCGCCGCTGCTCTTCAAGGGCGAGCGGAATGAAAGGGTGCCGCTGGCGGACTCTTCTTCGGAGGAGAGCGAGGCGGCGCACAATGACGCGCTGATTCAGCTCCTTCGTGACGCTGTGGGCCTAAGCTGCACGGAGGACATCGAGAAGATGCTTCACGATGCCAAGAACGCCGAGGAGGTGGATCACATCGTTCAAAATCTGGTGCTTCGACATCACCTCTGTGCGGACCCGCTCAATGGCCATGGCTTTCGGGTGAGCATCCTACGCGCCATGACGGCTGTGGCGCCGAGAACGCGCTGCATCGCCGTCCTCTCAGATGTGATTTACCGATTCCGGCAGCTCGGCTTTCTTCTGACGCGCACCTTCGCCGCGGAGACCTTTACGACGCTTCGACTGTGGATTATGGCAGAGTTTGAGCAGCGGGGCCGCACGCCCACCCTGGTCACACAGGGCCTTGGGCACCTGCGGGAGCTCTTTCAGTGGTGCCAGGAGGATCAGGTGACGTTCGACCACGTGCTGTACTCGAGGTTGATATTCCTTCTGACGATGATGGTCAGCTTCATGGACCGCCAGAACGTATTCCGCTCCTCCTTTCCGCCAGATTTCGTAAAGCGCGACGGCGTGGTGGTGGAGTGGATGCTGACACCAGAGCGCTGCACGGACTTCGATGAGACCGTGCTGCAGTGCGATGCCGTGCTGGAGGAACTGCTCGCACAGATGAGGCAGGACATCCCCACACGCCCTACTTTCGGTCTGCTGTATCGCCTCATGGACTACTATTTTGCGACCGACAACGTGGAAAAGCTGCTCGCGGTGATGGAGGACTCTGTACGGTACGGGGTGCCGGTCGCAGAGAGCAGTACCGCCAAGCTGATGCAGCTGGCCTGTGCGCTGAACCTCCCCGACGCCCCAGCGCTCTTTCTGCGGTGGCGGACCTCGTTGGCGCAGTGCGTGCTGGCCACACCGGACATCAGCCGCCTGCTGTTCTACTACAGCCGATCCGGCGGGGGCCATCCCTGCCCGATCTGCGGCGAGCCGTACAATCACCGTCACGTCGGTGTTTATGTCTGGCTGGAAACCCCGCCCCACCAGCGCAACTGCGCGGCACTGCGCCTCGGACGGCAGCAGAAGGGCGTTCAGGAGGAGTGGACGTTGCTGCCGCAGAACGGGGACTGGAGCGAGGAGGCGTGGGCGCTGTGGCGTCTCTCCGTGCAGCGCTCCATTCCCTGGGGGACGGCGGAGTGGCGTGGGTTTCTGCTGTGCTGCATGTTCCCAGCCACCTACGCGCGAAGGAGCTCGGAGAGCTCGGAGGAGGTCGAGCAGCGGCACGCCCGGGCGATGGCCTCCAAAGCACTGCTGGACGAGCACTTCGCTGCGGCTCAGATGGACGACTTTCTCCGTGCAACGTACCTGCGCTTCCTGCGCCACCACGCCCCGGAGCAGGCGGTGCCGACCCTCCGAACGTGGTCGGCTCAGCGACTGCGCCTGTCGCCGATGGTGCTCCAGGAAGCCCTCATGGCGGCGGCGGCCATTGAAGGAGCGGAGGAGGTGCGGATGGCAGACGTCACGTTCGTGTGGGAGGCCCTTCAGAGCAAAGACGCGTATGTGATGCCTTTCACGCGGAGGAAGCTGCAAGAGCAGCTCCAGAAAGCCGAGCTACCCGACCAGCCCGAGCCTGTATCGCCCGCCTCACCGCCCGATCCTCCGGCTCTGCTGCAGGCGGAACGCGACGCGCACCCTGGTGACCCGGAAGCCCTTCCAGAGGTCGGCACCGACACGACGTGGCGGGCGGACAACATTCTACACGAGCAAGAAGAGCCGCAGCGACGTGGCGCGGCCACAGAAGGACGGAGAAGAGAGATGGAGGCCCTGCTGATGCAGATTGTAGAGTCGTCGCCGAAGAGTTTGTCACTGCTGGATCGGAAGGACAGTGCGTCGGACTTTGCGGTTGGAGGACATCGAAAGAATGTGTTCCAGGGGTAATGCGTTAATTTAAGAAGTTCCTCGGTATGTGAGGGGTGTGCGTGGGGATATCGCTACGTGCATTTAGTGACAAGTGAAACAGCAATAAGAAGAGTATGCTGTTGGTTGTGTTGTTGGTTGTGTAATTTCGTATGAAAATGATTTTAGTCCATTTTACAATTTCGATAACTTTGTATTGCCTCTGTTATTTCCCTTCTTTTGTTCTGTGCGCCGGATGGATTCTTTACGTGTGGACGGTTTACTTCTAAAGAATAGATATATCGTAAAATAATAAAGGAAAGAAATAGAATTATATTATTTTTCTAAATTAATTACTTTAAAGGAATTCCACTCTTCAAGAAGATGTCTAACGAGGTAGCCACTGAGAATACTACCCGTGCTGCACGGGGTAGCAGTCCCCAGTCAACGCAAGCAGAGAAGCCCAGTGAGGTACTCTTCGTCGGCGCGGTCTCCGCCTCTATTATCGGTTACGAGGTTCGCGAGCCAGAGCTGGTGGATCGACTGGCCGCGAAGAGCATCTCCTTCTCTCTCAGTGCTTCAGCCACCGCACCGTTCCCCAACGTGGAAGAGAGCTTCTCTGCGACGAAGAGGCGGAAGGGTGAGAGAGACTCGTGCGTGTCCGCCCCAATGGAGTTCCAAATGCTGCAGGGGAAGCCGCATTCGACGGGGCGCCTTCGCTTTCAACGAGGTGTTTTTGTGCCGGTGCTGTTGGAGACGGACACACTGAACGAGAAGGTGTGGCGCGAGGACCGACTGCGGGATGCGGGGAACGAGACGTTCCATCGCGAGAAGCCTCTCTCACCGCACTCTCTTAAAGGCGAGGAAGAGGAGGAGGAGCAGCTCGACCCCGACGCCGAGTCCGTCGGTTACCTCTCCCTCGCCACGCACCTGAATCTCCAGCTGCATTTGCCAGAAAGCTCTGGAAAGTCCGTGATTGTGCCGGTGGCCTCCAAGCAGGTGCGGCTGCGGTCCCTTTCTCATCATGCGGCATACGACTTGTGCTCCATTGTGCGAGTCGTGATCACGACGCCCACGTTAGAAGGCTGCTGCAGTGCAGTAGAGCGCGGCATGGTGGCAAATCTGGACCTTGAGAAAGCTGGCAATGCTCCCGGTATGGCGGGTGTGTGCTTCTCTGTTCTACTGCGCGTGCTGAGCCTCGGCCATACGATTGGGGCGATGGTCGACGCGGATGCGGAGCTTTCCAAGCTACTGGGGCCAGCCTTTCCCACCCCGGGCATCCCTACGCCGAGCAGCAGCGTCTTCCGACTTCTCTCGCGGGAACGCACGCCGTATGGCTCGATTCCTCTTTCCGAGCTGTACGTGGTGTACCGCCAGTTCTGTGAGGTGTGCTACTACCGGCGCAGCTTCTCGCGACACAGCCTTCAGCTCCTTCCGGCGGTGTGGACGAGCACTCCAGCTCTCCGAGCAGCGGAGCAGTGCTTTCCGTACCGCTGGAACGCGCTCACCGACTGGGGGCCGAGCCTGGACTCCAAGATGCTGGGCGACATGCAGCTGACGCCGTTCTTCCTCACGCTGTCGCACTGCACGAACCTGCGACACATTCGACTTCCCTCCAATCGCGTGAGTGATGCCTCGTGTGCCCGTCTGTGCGGGCTGTTCGCGCATCACCGCTACCTCGCGCAGGTGGTGCTGCCGGGAAACGAGGTCTACGAAAGCGGAGCGGACTGCCTCCTGCGGCTGGTGCGACGAAACCGGCGTCTGGTGGAGCTGAACCTGCGCGAGAACCCGTGCTCCGACGCTATTCGGCGCCGCATTCAGAAGGTGACCATGCAGAACGAGACCGTGCTTCGCCAGGACCCGGTGCACTTCTTCTCGTCCCAGTACAGCTACTTGGTGTCGCCGGCGTCGCTGCCAAAGCCAGTGCTGCGGGAGGCGCTACTGGTGTGGGCGCAGCTGACGGTGGTGCCGATCGGGGATGTGGACGTGTGGCCCCGTAACTCCACCACCGAAGACATGGACCATTACGTGGACGAATCCATTCTTTCCCGCATGCGTGACGCCCAGCTGCAGTCCGAGGCGACGCCATCGCTCATTCCCCTCGCCGCGCGCGCTGCTCTGCTGAGTGAGGTGATGCGCACTGTTGCGACGGCGATGCAGCGGGTGGTGGCCGACCCCATCGTGCGCTCTCTCTTCACGGATGTCCCACAGATGGAGGGGCGACTGCTGCAGAGAGCGGGGGAGGAGGAGCGCCGCAGTGCGAGTGGCGGTACCGAGAGCGTAGGGAGCGAAGAGGTGCCGCCAGAGGTGTGGACGGCACTCCAGCTGCAGGAGGAGGGAAAACAAGCGGGACCGCTCATGGAGGCTGATGAGCTGTACAGCATTTCCTTCTTACGCATTATTGTCTCAACATTCCGTATGTTAGAGCACCAGTACGACTGGGAAGAGGTGGTGGAGAAGCTCCGCAAGGTGGGCCAGAAGCAGGTGGAGCTTGGCGTTCGCATGGAGGACTACTGGCTCGCGGTTCACGTCTTTATGCGCGCACTCCAACTCAGTTTGGAAGGGGGCAGCAGCGGTGCAGCGCCGAGTGGACAGCCGTTGCTTCGCCCAGAGTCGATCTCAGCGGTGTTGGCGGTGCTCGCACTCGCGTTTCGCACGGCGTTGAACGGTGTAGCGGGGTTAGACCACTAGCGAGCGCACAAACCCTCCCGTGTTTTTTTTTAAAAGGAAAAATCAAATTAGGTGAAAGAGCATGCGCTTTCTAGGAAACGACTTATAGAAAAGAAAAGAAAATATGAATAAAAAGGAAGTCTAACCCAACACGGAGGGGAGTCCAAAGACGAACGCTTATCTGAATAGAGGAGACCGAGTTCAATACCGGAATTCCTTGTTTTTTTTTGTCGTGTGAAGCTCAACTATCTTTGACGCTCGTGGATATGATGTTTATAGGCTATCACTATTGAACGGAAAAAAAAAGAAGTTTAAAAAGAGTTTAAGGATCACTGGTATTCCTTCGCCCTAACCCTAAGCCCTCTGACGAGGCGGTGATTCACCATTTGATAATGAACCGCATGCACCACTTATCTTTTTGCATGCTCCATTTTTTATTTTTCAACAGTTGTTAGACTTGGGAATTTTTTAGGTTTTATTTTTTATTCCGTGTTTAGTTATTTATCCATAATCTGAAGCTTTGGTTATTTTTGTTATCATGCCAGGTATTTATCGTCTTCAAGCTCATGAGTATGTCCACGTTGAGGACGGAAATACAGGGGCGGTGTACACCTTGCTGGGCCCCTTGACCTTTACACTTCTGGATCATATGACCCCGCTACACGCCGAGCCTCAACCATGTGTTGTCGTGCCGCCGCACTGCTACGTCACGATCCACAACCCCGTGCATCGCTCTGGCGGGAATGACCTCAACTCCACGGCCGGATTTCAACTGATTAGCGGAGCCACCGCTGAAGAGAAGAGCTCCTCCGACACCACTGACGGCTCCTCGTCATCCAGCGCAGTGCAGCGCGATCCGCCGCTCCTCACGCACCCTGCCGTCGCCTTTTGCCAATACGGTGCGGTGGCGTACCGCTTTCACGTCAGCGATGACCCGGAGGTGCCGTCATCGCCCTTTCCGCTCTTCCCTGGTGAGACAGCCGAGGCCCCACGCCCGATGACCCTTCTGCAGTCCGACGAGGCCGTGCTGCTGTACGTCGAGGAGGAGCTGGAACTGCCTGCGGCGGCGAAGGGCACCTCCTCGGCGCCGAAGCTCGTGTATTATCCGGGGGAGTATCGAATCTTTACGGGACCGGGGATGTACAAGCCGGACACCAGGGAGTGCCTGAAGGGTCCGATTCAGCCGCTCATCCTCAAGGGATCCGAGGCGCTGTGGCTGCGCGCCAGGCAGGCATTTACGGAGGAGGAGCTCGTCGTGTCGGGTGGCAGCGTCAGCACCGATGGCGATGTTGTGCGAACCCTTCGCCGCACTCCACGTGTGGCCGGGGAGGAGTGGACGCGCACCGCTCCAGGTCTGTACTTCCCGCACCCGTACCTCGAGGTGGTGCGCCGCCTGCCGCCTGTCGTTCTTTCCCCGTCCGAAGCGGTCCTTCTGGAGGCGCGCTGCGCCTTCACAGACGACCGCCTTAACTCCTCTTCACCAGTCCAGCGCGTACCCGGCGAGCGCTGGCTCCTCACCTATTCGGAGATCCAGGCCATCACGCTCACTCACAATGAGAAGGTGGTGCAGCGCGTGCCTCTCACAGTCGTGGATGCACGGCAATACTGCAAGGTAAAGAACCCGTACCATAACGGCCGCAACGAATGGGGGGTCATTGAGCTCCGCAAGGGGCCATGCAGCTTTTTTATTTATCCTGGCGAAGTGCTGGTGGACAACACGGTGTGGGACGCCTACGTCTGTGCAGCGGATGAAGCACTGCTGGTTCAGGCACAGACAGCCTTTTTTGATGACACGGCCAATGTGGATCGGGAGGCGTCGCAGCGGTGGCTCGTGCGGGGGCCGTGCGGCTACATCCCTTCCTTAAACGTGACCGTACTGGAGTGGCGTAAGGTGATACCGCTCAGTATTCATCAGGGAGTGTACGTGCAGAACATGGTGACGGGACACATCCGCAGTGTCTTTGGAACCCCTTTTATGCTGAGCGCGGAGGAGATGCTGTGGGAGAAGCCGGTGAGTGATCTGGTGAAGCGCCTGCTCCACCGACCGTGGCGTAATGCCCCCAGCCAGGAAAAGTCGCAGCTGTCGAACACCAGCAAGGAGGGTGGGAGTGTCTGCAGCTCCAGAGAGGGCCGCAGGACGGTGCGTCCAAAGCGGTACGAGGGGCATTTGTCCGTCCCTGTGTTGGATCTCCAGCGGTTTGAGGTGCTCACGGCAAACGTGGAGGAAAATAACTTTGTGCGGCTGTATAACGCGAGCGACGGCACCTCGCGTGTGGTGGCGGGGCCATGCACGGTGTACCTGTCCCCACATGAAGAGTTCACAGTAATGTCGCTCTCCGGTGGGCGACCGAAGAAGCCGGATCAGATCCAGTCTCTGCGGCTGTTTCTCGGGCCAGACTACATGGCGGATATCATTTTGGTGGAAACTCTGGACCACACTCGCTTGCAACTCGCACTAGCATACAACTGGGAGTTCGATACCAGCGACATGAATGTGACGATGCAGAAGGCCTTTGCGATTCCGGACTTCGTGGGGGAGGCGTGTCGTGCGCTCGCGAGCCGCGTTCGCGCTGTCATCGCCGGCGTTACGTTTGAGAACTTTCACATGAACTCCACCCGCCTTATTCGCCAGGCGATCTTTTGTCAAAGTGGGGACGGATCGCTGCAAGTGCGGCGGGAGGGGCAGCTGTACTTCACGGCGAATGGCCTGGTCATCACGAACGTGGACGTGCAGCAGGTGCAGCCGGCGGATGACCGCACGCTGCACGCTCTGAAGAAGAGCGTTCAGCTGGCGGTGGAGATCATCACTAAATCGCAGGAGAACGAGGCGACGCATCAGGCGGCGCTGCTCGAGCAGGAAGCTGCTGGGGCTCTGGAGCTGCAGAGCATGACGGACCAGAGCAGCACTGAGTCGCAGCGTCTGCAGCTGCTCGAGGTGGAGAGCCGCAATGCGGAGATTGAGCTCATCGGCGCCAGCACCGCTCATGCCGTGGCACGACGGGAGTCACGGTTGGTGGAGGTGGAGGCGGCGGTGGAGGCGTCGCCTGTGCGGTGTGAGGCGTACGACGTCGCCCAGGAGGCGGAGCTGAAGCTGCTGGAGCAGCGCATCCAAGGCGACCTGAAGCACCAGAAGCAGCGACATCTCATCGAGCTGGAGAAGAAGAAGGCACTCGCGAAGATTGAAGCCGAGAAGTATGAACAGATTATGCAGGCGCTGGGCCAAGAGACGTTGGTGGCGCTGGCGGAGGCAGGACCGGAGCTCCAGTGCCAGTTGCTGCAGGCGATGGGCTTACAGGGCTTCCTCATTACGGATGGCAAATCACCGCTACATCTCTTTGACATGGCATCTCAAATGGCCTCTACACGAGAAAATGGTAGCAAGACCGCGGCTTGATGAGAGAGACGTCGCCGTGCAACCCCGGTGAGCGGCGCTTTAAAGGGAGTAGCGATGTTAAAATGCGACTAGAAGTACTTCGTCAGATGAGTTGAACGATGCTTTGAACCGCCAAAAGGATGTGCCTTCGGTGGAGCTCCCCAAGATGAAAAACGAAAGGGAAATAAAGAGTAATAAATAATGAAAAATAATTAGAAAAAGAAACAAAAAAAAAAACGAAAAAAAAAATAGAAATCAACAGCAGTACTTGTAACACCGTTGGCGCCAGTAAAAGGAACTTGAAATCATTAGGTGTTCAATACGTGAGTACGTTTTCTGTTTTTATTCTTTTTTTTTTCTTAACTGAGTGGAGGCTTAAAAGTATTGGCTGTTCCTTCTGTTTTATTTTTAGTTTGTATTCAATGAACTTCTTTTCCATTGCTTCAATTATATTTTTTTTTTTTTCTGTGAACGTCGCTGGAGTGTTGCAGAGAAATTGTTAGCTGAATTCCCATCTTAAGCATGCACATGGACAACACACACAAATGCTTCTGAACGCTATGTGGCGTTGTTTAAATACCATTTCATATCTTTTATCCATGATTTTTCAGCTCGGATTTGCCGTGTCTTGAGTGTAGGAAAGGCGTTTGTCTGTCGCATAATCATTTTGATTTTTTTCCATCTTAAATTTTTTTTTTTGTGATTCTTCGTTGTTTCCTATTTTAAATCTTTTCATCTCAGCCGTATACTCGTTTTTATCTGTAAGAGCTTCGCTCGCTGTTTCTCAGCACTGGATTTCAACGTCTTTGGTAGAAATCATGGAAAAGAAGGAGATCATTATTGGGACAGACGAGATGGGCGGCGACGTGAACCCGAACCTAGAGGCAGACTCTCGGAATCCTCGAAGCCCTTTTTACTGGGAGAAGTCATCCAACCGACCAACGCATCGCGCATTAGAAGGTGAGGAAAACGGGGATGGCGCTGTGGAAGAAGAAGAGGTCACCGAGGCCGTTCCAATTGCAGATATGGAGCTTCATATGCGACGAATCCGAATGACTGTGCTCATGGCCAGCCCTGTACCGCCACCACCAGGGCTCATGTTCCAGAATGCAGAGATTGCGGCTTCGGAGGTAGAACGCATTCAGCGTCTGGATGATCTGTTAGACACCGTGCTGTACTGGGCAACAGAAGAGTGCTCTACGTTCCTTAGCGAGCCCAGCCAACTGGCTCAGGTGGAGGTGCCGGAAGTTATCGCGTGGTGTCTTCTTTCGCAGCGGCCGAAGGTCATACAGAAGGCTCTCAACATCACGGAGTGTCTTCTTCAGCACCCTCAGACCGCATCCGAGTTGCACCGAGCTGTTAGGGAGTATGCGACGTATTACCAAGCCCAAGGGAAGATCGTGCTAGGAACAGACAGCTCACTGGGATCTTCACTGTTTCGTGTGATGGTGGACTTGCTGGAGCACTTTGAAGGACTTCCGTATTTGGTGGCCGCAGCGATCCGAGTCACGGCGCAGCTAATGGGGAAGGAGGGTTCGAAGGTGCTGCTGGAGAGCCTTGTGGTCGGGCGGATTCTTTCCGCGATGGTGAGCCACATGGAGAATACGAGCGTGCACGTCGCCAGTATGACCTTCTTCGCGACGGCTGTGTCGCTTCCCGTCGCTGAAGATGAAGAGGGGGCGGCAAAGCCCGGCACTCTCGAGCTCCACCTGCCCCTTTCCATTCTATTTTGTCACGCCGAAGAGTTGTTGCCCTTGGTACTGCAAGTGTGGCAGTGCGGCTGGTCCAATTTAGATATCAAACGTCAGTGTTTGCATTTTATTGGTGTGTGCAGTCGCCGGCCGGAAAATCGTTTGCCGCTCCTCCAGTCACACGGGTTCCGCCTTGTGATGCGAGCGCTGCCGGAACTACGGTACAGCGAGCCGGAGCTGTTAGTGGAAGCATTAGAGATCGTGAGCTTCGCTGTTCCCTTTCTCGATTCGTTTCAGCTCCGCGGCGTTTTAAGGCCTCTTCGAAGTATTCTGCAGCAGCGTGGCGAGGTGGAGGTCCTTTTCTGGGCCGTCTCGGTGACCTACGTGGTGATGCGGACCCTCACAAAGCAGCGAGCCGCTCGTGAAGAACAGAAGAAGACACATTCCAGTGACGGAGAGAACCAGAAGACTCACTGTAGCGGTGAGGGTGAGGCACACACCACCATCATTCGTCCAGGGGACGGGCGGGAAATGCGTTTGACGTGGAGTCCGCTACTCGAGCATCCGGTGCCAGTGGCCGATACGATTGAGTTCATGCATGAGCTTTGCTTTCCTCAACTACTGATTCATCTGGCGGACTTCTACGCCCCACGGACTTCCATGCACGACGATGAGGCGGAACCTAACACCGAAGAGATACAGCTTCACCAGGTGGCTAGTCGGTGCGTGAAGGAGCTGTTGCGACCGCACGGCGTGCATGGGCTCGCTCCTCAACCCGGTACGACGAAGGACCTATTGAAGGACGTATCGTCGATACCAGAGTCTAAAGATCTGTTTTGGTATGCATAGGACAGTATAACTGCTAGACTTCTTTATTTTCGACTTTGAACGCAGATTGTATGTAGAAAAAATATCTTAGTATCTTTATAAAAGTGAATTGTGAATATACTTTCTGCTCATGCAACTTCCTCTCGAAATTATGGAATGAATAACCAATTCCGGTGTCAAATTGGGGTCGTTTGACATACGTTTTACCTCCTTTTTTGACACACTTTTCTAACAAATCGCATTAGAATTTTGAATTTTAAACGAGGCTCCCCAGCGTTGTGCCAATTGTTTTCTCTCGGATCTCCTGGGTTGCTTCGTTTGTGCTGCGCTCATTTTTCTCTATTGGTTTATTAGTTCGTAGAGATGCCACTCACCGACGAAGAGAAGAATCAGTTTGCCTTGCACTTTTTGCTGCTCGACCATGACAGTGATGGCTTTGTTGCAGTGAGTGAGCTCGGGCGTTTCCTGCGCTCGGTGGGGTACTACCCGACAAAGGCAGACTTGCGTTCTCTCTCGGGCGTTGTCGATCCCGACGGCACTGGAAAAGTCTCAAAAACCGTACTGATCAACGCTGCAGAGGCCTTAGAGCCGTTAAAAATTTCGGATGTGGAAGTCCGTGAGGCCTTCAAAGTGCTGGACGAGGATCAAGACGGGTATGTGACGGCTGCTCAACTTCGACACATTTTGACAAATCTTGGTACCCAGCTGACCAATGAAGAGGCGGATGAAGTGATCAACGATGCAGAGATGGATGCAGATACTCAAATTAACATCGATGACTTGCTGACTATGCTTCTTAAAGTTCACCCGCTTCGCAGTTGATCTCCAACAGAGATCTCGTGGAGAAGACGACTTATCAATCAGTGGTATTACGTCACGAAAAGGATAAGCTCTTCTTTTTAAAGAAGAGCGCATTCAAAGGACAGGAGAAACACTTTTCATCCTAGAACCAACGTGCTTCTCAAGTATATTTTTTTATTCGAATGTATTCTATGCGGCAGATTTTGATTTGTTTTTCCTTTCGTGGAAGCCCACAACAACCGCAACAAATAAAAATAAAAATAAAATAAATATAAATGTACGATGGAGATTGCCTGTACGACGAATATTTAGATTTGTAGCACTTTACGTGTGCTTTGCAGCGGATGGATACAAAAGTGTCTTTGCTTCTCCGTTTTATTCTTTTTTCATTCTTTGGTGAACCACGTTTTCCCTCTATTCGACGATTTTCTATGGCAAAGAAGTCCTATTCTTAGCGGCTCCCATGGATCTCCCAACCGGCTCCTCTTCACCAAAGAATTCACGTGTCTGGGGAAAGCGATGTCGCCCCACCGACGGAACCGATCCCCTGCATTTCAGTGAACTGTCCGACGAACAGAAGAAACAGCGGAGACGAGAGGAACGGCAGGAGAAGAAGGAACGGGACCGAACGCTGTCGTACTTCCAAGGGGTTCAGAAGATGCTGCAGCCGGGCAGCGCGACCCACAGCGGCGGTCCCGCCTCCATTGCAAGTGCAGTGGATGGTTTTTTCCAGGAGCTGGTGAAGCTGCTAAAGGCAGACCCAACATTCCACCTTCTGCGAAATGGGACTATCTGCCAAACCATAGAGCTCGCTTTGCAAAATGCCTTACTGCTGCACAGCAAGACGTTACTTTTTGTGTTTCTGGGCCACATCATGGATCTAATCACTTCTCCTGTTGCAAGTTACGTCGTAGAAACGTTGTTGGCGAGCCTTTCTCAGGGTCTCAGTGGATTGGCAGCTGGAAATCAGGGGCAAGAACCCTCTGCCGGAAGTGATTTCGTAGCAGAAATGTGTGTAGGCGGGCAAGGCGCTCACACTGGTAGTGGTGTGCCCAGCACCGCCACGCTTCTTTCTCATGTGGTGGACGAAGTGACGGAGGCTGCGGAGACCGTCTTAACCCATGCGGTGGCCTCTCGTGCCACTCGATCGCTGATTCTCATGCTTGGCGGCTTCTCTATTCGTAATGCTCCATCGCCTCACGCTGACGTGAAGTTTTTTACCCTGTTAGATCCTTTGGCTGTCCGACTGATGGAAGCTGTGGAACAGGGGTACCAAGCGGAGTACGGAACATTTGATCCAGCAGAGACATGGATCACAGTGGCACAAACACCAGCGACTAGTTTCATCGTGCAAAGTTTACTTCGCGTCAGCGTGGAGGGTACGAGAGCGGATTTGGTGTGTCGTCAGCGCCTGGAAGAGCTAACCTATCATCGTCGACCTCTACTACAGCACTTGCTACTGGACCCGATGGGGTGTCACATATTTCAGAGTTTTCTAAAGGTTCCGACGCCGAAGCGTGTGTGCGAGGCGGGCGACACAGCGGTACAGAGCCTCCTGCAAACGAAGAACACATCGCAGGAGCTCTCCAATGAAGTGTGGCTGGAAGGCTGTGCCTGGGGCCGTGCACTGAGCTGTTTCCGTGACGTCTGGAGGGGTGACGCGCCACTAGCACGCCAAGGCCCAGAAGGGCTTCAAAGGTCGCGCTTTATACTTCAGGATTTGGCTCTCTTCGCTCCGTCGGCAATGCATTTAGTTGTGCTGTGGAGAGAAGTTATTCGCCCAGAGTTGTCGCTGTTTTGGAGGGAGCCGAGCTTGTGTGGGGCATTGGTAGCGTTCGTTCGGAAAGCGTCAATGGATGGGCCATGGATGGATAGTGTGGTGGAGACATCACCGAAATTAAAGCCTTCCGAGGGCTCGGAGGAGTCAGAGAGTGACAGGACCCACGGCGCTCGAACCTTTAGCGTGCCGGTGGCCATTCAGAAAGAAATTTGTGATGCGATTTGTACCTCGTTAAAATCCAGAGGGCCGGAGCGCGGCTCGCACTGTCAACGAGGTGCCGCGGGATTTCTTCTCGTACAATATGCAGTGAATCCTCCAGTGGACTGGAGCGAGAGGGAAAAGAGCAGCACTTCTACTTCTAGCGCGGGGCACGGACCGGATGTGGCTCGGTGCATCCTTCGCTTCTATCCAGCCGCCACCGCTATACTGCAGCACAGCGTAGAGAAACTTCGTGTAGAAGATATACAGCTCGCTGCCCACCACCGGCAAGGGAGCCTGGCCCTTCAACAGTACTTGCGGGCGGTCGCACTTGCCGCCCCTCGCACCGGGTGTTCGGCCCCTGCGCCGACCAGGAGCGGCCCTCTCAACCTCGAACTGGAAAAGTCCGCCATCACTCGCTTTTACCGCCGAGTTTCTTCGTTTTTATCCGAATGGGCAAAAGACAAGTACGCCGCATACATTGTAGAGGAGCTGTACCGTGTTGGATCTCTCTGTGTGAAGGAGCACATCGTCTTGGCCCTCCAGCCACTCCTACACCACCTCCGCAAGCACCTCTCCGTAAAGGATAGTTCACTGGACGATGCCAGCAACGCTGAGACGCATTTCTTCCCCATTGTGAAGAAGGTTCTCACCACCTGCTGCGTCGAACAATACGTCTTTCGGCCAGAGGAGTGGAGGAAAATGGCGGAGCGCCAGTGTCACGTCCAACAATTAATGAGCACAATGACCTCACTTCAATAACAAAAAGCTATTAACATCATCTCCACCACCAGATCACGCTCCAAACGAACAAAAAAGAAAAAAAGAAAAACCCAAATAAAAGAAACCAAAACACTCTCATAATCGAGTAACACCAAAAAGAAGTAACCATGTGCCTTTCTTCACCACCTCTGACAAATAAAACATCATTAACAATTCAAATCCTCACATCAGAAATACCGGCACTCCATAACTATTTCGCACGAAAATATTAATTAAAACCATTAGAAAAAAATATTACAACTACAACGGTAAACATAAAAGGCGAACCGGCGTGCATCTCCTGTATACCTGGCTGGCTTCTCGAGCAGCCTACTGCTGGCACCGAATCGTTCCTGTGCTTCTGACGCCGACCCTCTTTCCCCTTTCTCTCTCTCTTGTTTCGTCTTTTTGTGTAACTATTTTTGTGAAACGCTGGCTTGTGCTCTGCCCCACTTCAGTTCTTTCTGACGCGAAGAAAACCCTCTCTACAACAACAGCCCTCT
>JASAOA010001603.1:0-23615 GCA_030849815.1 Vickermania spadyakhi | reverse complement strand
ATAAATAATGCATTTCTCTTTCGGAATAATTTAGGCATCGGTTCCTTCCGTAAACTCTTCTATATATATGTAAAGAAAAGAAAAGAAAAGGGAAGTAAAGGAAAGTATACTAGTATTTATTAAATACTACAATCCCAAGTCTAATATATTTTTAAAAAAATTATTAAAATTGAAAGAATAATTATTTTTCTACCGAGGGGAGAGCCCTTTTCTTTGTTTATATTTTGTACTTATTATTTATAGTAATTAAAATCCAAGCCAGGGAGTTTGAACTATTTTGCTATAATTTTCCATTGAATGGTCATTGATCCTTATTTGTAACTCCAATACTGATTCAATCTAAGAAAATTTAAAGGTAATTCGATGGCCATGCAACGGAAAGTCCTAATTTGCGTCTCTATCCATGCTGAAAAATAATAACACATCTCATTTATTGTTACCTCTCTGGCGATTTTCCACATGGATTGTTTTTCTTTATTCGTGTTAGGGGTGTAAACATGATAAAGTTTTTCCTATGGATTTTTTTTCATCTGTGTATACTTTGCTCCTCTCCTTTTTTCATTTTCATTTTTATTTTCATCCGGTAGACAGAATATAATTTTCCTTTTTGTTCCCATACTGTTTACTAAAGGGAGTTGAACATTGTCGCAGAAAAAAATATATATTCGTTTGTTGCGACGATGTTCCGTATGTTTTTTCAAAAATGGTGGATTGGCGCGCGGCGAAGCCCCCTCGGTAAAACTTATATTCATATATATCGCCTGCCTGTTCGTAAGTCTTCTTTAAAACACCCCAACAGGGGTCGTGCCGGTATTTTTCACCTTCCTTTTTTTCGCCAAAAAAGGAGCGTGTTAAAGCCGCCGATCCTTTTTTTTAATGTGCTTTCAAAAATCGTTTTTCGAAGCCTCCAATTAGTCGGTCTGCGAGTTTTTTCGGCGGGGGGATTGGAAAAATCCCTTTTGAGTCTATGTTATGTTTTTGTTTTTGATATAAAACGTTGAAAACTTTTCTTTGCTGAACTTTTGGGAGGTAAAGTTTCATAAAAAAGGAATTGGATAAGCGTTGTTTAGTTAATTTTTTTTTTTTTTTGAGGGGCAAGTGAAGCTGAAGTAGGGCATTTCTTCTTATTTTTCTGTTTTGAAGTGGAAAAGATATATAGTTTTTTTCGTATTTATTGCATTTGACTATTGTTTTTCTTTTGTCATCACTGATAATGATAATACTTTGTGGAGTGGAGGGTGTCCAGTGATCGATATTTTTCCAAAAAAATAATAATAATAAGAATTATTCGAGACAATTCGTTTAAATATTTTATTTCATAGTTAAGTTATATTTAACTGCCATTAAAATTCAAAACGATCTGAAACTACATGCATTAGCGTTTAAGTAATTTATTCTTTTATTTATAGCTAGCTTGTTTTTCTTGTCTTTTTGCGGTTACTGCTTTACTATTATTTTTTTTAAAAGTTTGTAAAAATCGTATTCTATTGTTCCTAAATAAAATATTTGTCATATCTTTCCTTGTTCGTTTTTTGTTTTTTGTTTTTTGTGCTGAGTACTTCACAGTTCTTTTATCTCGATATTATCATAATTTTATTCTAAATAATAATAAAATTAAATTAATTTTAAAGTTCAATAGATCATGCATATACTTAATAAGTCAGTACTTATTCTGTTGTACTAGATATATGCTTTCTAAGTAAAGATTAAATAAATATGTAAGGGAGAGATACCAAAAAGGGAAAAAAGAAAGATTTTTGTTTTTATTCCTGATAAAAATTATTTAAGTTTCTATAATTTGAAACATGTTTTCAATTATTAGAATCAATTTGCAAATAACAATTTTAATTGTTGTTATTCTCCCACTCTTTTTTTTGTGTTTGTGTCTGGGTTTCTATATCTTATTTTTAAATTATTTTTATTAAGAGCGCTGTAACAAAATTATGTTTGTAGAGTATTAACAAAATAATGATATTGGTAATAATAAATAGCATTTATCGAAACTACTAATCAAACTTCTTTTATCGAAAAGTCGAAAGAAACAAAATATAGTAATAATTCAACAACCTAACTACAGAGAATGAGTGTTCTTAGGAAAATAATAGTGAAACAATGAATTCCTTTATTTAAGAGACAAGTATTTATTTTTGAGTTGTAATTTCTTCTTGTTACTTTTAGTAATTATTAAATTTTCCGATTTATTTGTTTTTTGATGATTATTATTTAATCTTATTTTAGTTTGTTTATTATTATAATAACTACTCTACTATTTTCATCATAATTAATGTTAATATTTCTTTTCTGTTGGAAAAGAGGTAATAAGTAAATATAAATATATATATTTTTCTACAATATTTAATTTAATTTGTCTTAATATTTCGTTTTCCTACTATTTCTACTTCTTGTTATTTATAAATATATATAAACTGTATATATTTGATTGCTTAATTTAATAAGTTATCATCAATACGATATGATGATTTCAGATATGTGTACAAGATGGAAGTACGCGTAGAAATTGTTCATTCACATATATACATATATTTCTTCGTGACCGTTAATTTTTTTTTTCTGTAATTCATTAAACTTCATAAGACTGTCATTTATTTGTTTGCTGATTTATTAGTTTCTTTTTTATCTTGTTTGCTGATAATTATATTAATATTATCATAACAGTATTTATCCTCCCCTTACAAACACACTTGTAACGGACTCATTCACAGCATATCGTAACCTTCTTTCGTATCGTCAATTTTTCATGCTATTCATTCTATTTTATTCCTTAAAGAGAGTACCAGTGCCCAGATATATATTTAAAAACAACACTGAATATTCGGTAAGATGTCCGTAACTTTTTTCTTTGTTGTTGCTTGTAGCTGAAGTAAGTTAGAAATTACGATCAAAATACTGCATTAAAAAAAATTCGATTTTGTTGTTTATTTCGTAGCTGCAGTATTTTTTTTTTTTTGTAAAATTGTTTCGGTGATGTGTTTAAATTCAGTGATTCTTATGGATTTCTTCTTTTCTACGTGTGTTTCTGCTTGCTTTTTTTTCCCCCTTGCGACAGCTACGAAGGGGTTTTACATGCGAAGTGGAGACAACGATCCTTGGAAACACAAAACTAATATATAATTGGTGTTCTAAGTTATTTTTGTTTTACCTTTGCACTTTGTGTGTATTTACTTAAAGCAATAATAATAAAACATATATATTTAACTTATATATTTGAAAATCGTGTGTTCAGAATGCAATCTTTGTTTGCCGTTTTCCCTTGAACAAGAATGCCCTTTGAATCTCCCACTTTATTCTCCCCTTTTAAATATATTTCTGTATAAATTTACATTATGTGTTCTTCAGAAGTTAACGAAAAAATAAACAAACAATTATAGACATAGTCTTTATTGATTTTTTTTTCTCTTCCTTTTTTTTTTTTTACGCTGTGCCGCCTTTTTAGATAAGAGCAATGTCATCACCAGAAGCAGCAGAGTATTTTGTCCAAAATTATCTTCTTGACATAGGTACTCGATTACGGCAACAAGGGAATGATTCTTCAGCTGATAATGTCGAAACGGTGGTAGTTGAACACCAACGTCGCCACTGGCACGAAATGTCGATGGGACTTCTTGAATTGATCAAGGACCCAAAGGCAATAACTGTTCCCTACGAATTTCACGCTAAAGTTCTAAGTCCGGTTAGAGCAGATATTTCTCCAATGGTGTATGTTCAACTTATTCATTACATTTGTCTTCTTTCTCCTGAATATGACTTTCAAAAGGCCATTGCACTTTTGGATGAAGCTTCATTATCTGTTCGTGAGTGCGATCAAAGCGTTAATGCTTTAAAGTGTATTCGCGCACTGCTTTTATTACGTGAGTGTAACAAAGAAGATGCTATGTCAGCGGCAATGGGCTCAAACTCTTATATTGCAAGAAAGATTCTCAATGAAGTTGAACAGCACTTAACAACGCTTCAAACACACGAAATTGAACCGTTGCTTGTTGGGTTGCAATGCTTGGCCAGAGGTCATGATTATGAACTCCGCCGAATGTACACTGCACTTTACAACAATGCTTTTGACCTCGTAAAGCATTCAGAAAAGGCTGATCTTCCTCTTTCAGAACGAGAACTTTCTGACCTAGCATACAAAACCGCGATTGCTGCTCTACTTTCAGAAGAAACATTTAATTTTGGCCGATTTCTCAACTTCGATGTTTTTGTGTCTCACTTGAGAAAATCGTACCCATGGCTACTTCAGTGGGTCACAATCTGCAACGAAGGTAATGTGAGTGGATTCGAAACATTTTGGTCCACTAACGAGGCAAAAATTAGGGAGATTCCAGAATTATACACTGCGGGTGCAGCTTTACTTCGTAAAGTTCAATTAATGGCTCTGCTTCATCTTGTCTTTTATGCTCCGTTTAATGAACGTGTCTTTTCTTTTGCAACAGTGGCGGCGAGGTGTGGTGTGGAGGAAAAAGCTGCCGAATTGCTTCTCTTAGAAGCACTGGCACAGGGCATTATTCGTGGTCGTATTGATGGCCTTCTTAAAACTGTACATATTGGATGGGTGGAGCCGCGCGTACTGAACTTGAAGGAGGTTTTCGCGCTCTCAGAGCACGTTTCTAACTGGCGTCGTCACGTGGAAGCTCTCAGCCAATCTGTCAGTTCTATGACCAAAGAAATTTCTTCCTAAATCAAATGATACAAAGTACCGTTTGATACAAGCGAACAGAAGTACAGATTTTCGGGGTGAAAGAAACAGTTTTTAAGAAGTGAATCTTCTATGACTCCGTTATTCCTTTATTATTATTATTGTTTTTTACTTCCACATTTCAACTGTTTTTGATTGTGAACGTTTTGAGGCATTCTGCGAAATTTAAAGAGATGCTGAGAAACCCTGAAGGGAAGCATTCACATAAGTGAGTAAGACTATTATTATTGATCCTGATATTATGAGTATTTTGATTTCTTGCTTTATTTACTTTGGTGAGATATACACTTACTATTCTACGTTGTTTTCTCTAATATCTTCATCATTATATTTGACAAAGCTATTATAACGACACTAGAAAGTTATCCCAAAAGTTTTTGTTTCCTTTTCAGCTGCGTGATAGCTGTTGTACACTCTTGTGGAGCAACAGGGTACCATCTACATTCGACAATAGTGTTTGTTTCTTACTATTATTGGTCTTGTTTTTCTTGTGACATTAAAAACCTCCTGGTTCAAAAAAAATATATAGAAATCATAATTGAAAAACGTAGAAAACATATTAGAGAGTCATGAATAGTGGACATGACTCAAAAGCTCCATTGCCTGGGTCTTCGCGTCGTCAGCGCACTCCTCAACAAGCTCCCACCAGCTCTGGCGGAGATTCTTCAGGAGAACCAAAAAGAATAACCACCCGTGGTGGGCGCAAGAGGCGAAGTCCGTTGGCAACATTTGCACAACCTAGTAATACTCTCAAGAATTACCGTGGAGGAAATGATCATCTTGTTCGAACAGCCGCAGAAGGAGTTCCAGCTCCTCCACAAACATTTAATAAAACTTTAACGTTCTCTTTGACGAACATGGAGTCGACACAACAGAGTTCCTCCTTGCTGCCACATCCTTCAACTTATAGTGGGCGTCAAGAGTTTACGTTTCCAGAGCCAGCTGAAGTTGACAAACTACCAAAGGAAGGTCTTCCCACTTCTGTTGATGTGGCGACGTGCTCGAAGGAGTTGTTTGATGAATGGCTTGTGGCTATTGTTGCTGGTATTCCTCCTAGTACTGCTTCTACAGCATCGATGCGTAATGGAGCTGTTGGACCACAAAAGGCGCAGAAGAACTTCTTTATTCGTGAATCCATTTTGAATAATATTTTCGCTATTATTCAGTCAGCCGTGGATGTTTTGCAGCGATACCGTCTGGAACTGACGTATCATAAAAACTTGTTGGAAGCTTATTTTTGTGCGGTAGAAGAAGATTCTCAAGATCGTAAACCGGAAGCTCCAAAGTTCACAGTTTTTCATCACTCCATGCGCGAAAAGGTTCGTGAACAGCCAGTGGTGAAGTATCAACTTAACACAGAAGAAATTTGCAGTAGGATAGACAAGCTAATGTTTGTTGTTGGACGCCTGGAGGCAATTGAAGGACTCAATAACAGTGAAGAGAACAGCTTAACGGATGTTGGAAAAGACAACCATATGAGAAAACAACGGATAAATCCTTTTCAAATATACGAGGATGATGATGTAGATAATGGAGACGAGAATAATAGCGACGAAGATGATTTAGATGCATTTCCAGATGGGAGTGCTGAAAAAGAACGAATTTTGGCAAAAATGAGAAAATCGAGGCTGCTGAAAGTGCTAGCCAAAAAGAGCAAGGGTCTCGAGCTCTGTTTGCATTTGCCGACGTTACCGCATGAAATATCATCTCGGCTTCGAAACGAACTTGTTTTACCATTCTCTGCTCGAGTTCTGTCTTTGAAGGAAATTTCTTCGAAAAATGGACGCGAAGATCAAATTGGGTCCTTTGTAGAGTGGTATGTAACGAAGATTGTAGATCCGTTTGCGATGTCGCAGCTTCTTCGTATCGTGCCAATGGAGTATGTCGTCACAACAACATGTCGTTTGGTATCTGCCTGTGATGTGAATCTCTCTCTTCGTGCTGCACAAGCTCTTCCTGATTTTTCCCATGTTATGATTCGTGCGGTACGAGAAGGTCGAGATGAAGCATTTGCTCAACTGGCGTTGTCTCCGTCAGTTTCATTTCTAGCAGCTTTGCATAGCCCTCTCCCTTCGACAATCCTATTTTACGCGGCGCTTCTCTTGGGCCATTTGGATGTTGTACGTCGCGTTTTATCGGAAGGCTTTTTTCACTCCCAAGCGCTTCTGGTTCTTCTATTTTTTAACGCCAATTGGGCCACTGAAGACTGTGCTGCATATTTGAGGCACCAGTTACAGCTTTGCCAAGAAATGAGTGAGCTCCGAAAACAGTTGCAGAACCGTCGTTTAGGCACTACGGTGAGTGGCGCAAGCTCTTCAAGGAAGGCAAAAGTTTTCCAGTCTCCTAATTCACCACCTTCTCCTCAGTCGCCTCACTCTCCACGCTCACAGTTTAGCACGAATGTTGGCAACGACAGCAGCCGATCTTCTGATATGGAGAAGGCAACTCCTCCTAAGTTTTCACGATCGAAGGAAGAAAGAGTCTATGACCGCATTGAAGCGTCCTTAAAGCTATTTTTTTCTTCAGACAATGACGGCGCCGCTGATGTGAGCATTGCAGACCAGTTCATCTACGGCCCACTAGAGCGCTTACGCGTGTTGCTCGAGATACGGGAGCAGACCCATCAGCAGTTATACGAGTTTGTGACGTCTCGTGCGCCGAACGCTGGTAGTGGAACTGGATCTCCAGCCATGGCTGGAAAAGACCCAACGGTCGCAATGTTTCAAGACCTTGGCGTCGATGTCAGTGGGATTGGAGCGGTACTCCGGCGCGAACTAGAAGCCCTTCGCTGGCACAGCTACTTTGGTGGTAAGAATAAAACTGCGGCTGCCACTGGGGGTATTGTGGATGGGCTTGGAAATCATCCGGAGCCCCCAAAGCCCCCTTCCACATCTGATGGACTCGAGGAGGAGACGAGGAGCCACAGGAAAGGGAAACTAGACGGTACGTTTGGTCATCTCTTGCGTTGCAAGTGGATGGATGGCGTTGTGGGCCATCCGTTGGCAAATGTGATGCTACCCGCTTTCAGTACCGTGTGGCTACGCCGTACAGACGCTAGAAGCTACTTACCCATTTCTGCATGTTCCAAGCCGGTGCTGATTCGGTCTGACTGCTTCATTGATGTGTCAGAGGATCTGATGAAGAAAGTTCGGTTGTATCCGGAAGATGAAGCGCTAGAGGTGAAGGAGGTGGTGGAGGCGGAGGAATTACGAAGCGAAAGAGCACGTACAGCTATTGCGTATATTAGTGCCACGAAGCGGGTCGAAGAAGTGAACAAAGGCAACACTGCGGAGTCCAAAGATGGAATGTACCGAGTTGTGGCGCATAGCGGCCGTCGTAATAGACAGATTCGTATGGCAGAAACATATGATGATAACTATTACTTTGAGGCGCACGTCTCGGTAGATTACCTTTTGCTCGGCAAAGATGAGAATCGAAGTGATTCTATTCCCAGTGTGGGTGGGATGCCTCGCAGCCAAACAACGACGAAGTCTTCTGATGACCCGAGTCGTACACAAGAGCCTTCGACCAACTCTCTCGTCATTGGTTTCTGCTCGGATAATATGGAAAGTGAAGTGGCTGGTACAGTCGGGGATCGTGTTCAACCGCTGGGAAGCCGTGCCGGGAGTGGCGGTGTGTCGTTACACGTCGTCGGCTACCGTGTGCTGTCTGAGGTAATTGTGGAGAACGGTACGATTTCTGAGCAAGAAGAGGAGGTGGTTATCAAAGTGATGAAACATCAAAACGGAAAGATTACCCCAGTGAATCTTCCGTGCACAGAGAAGCAGCAGATTCCAGACTTGATGTCTCCGATGGGCGAGACCCCGCTGAGACAGTGGTCCCGTGGCGCTCCATCCACTGGGGACACCACAGGACGAACAACACGCTCCGGAAATGTCAGGATATCCTGTAATAACGCAGAATATTCGCATGGACACCGAGAAAACCACAACAACTCCACTACTAGTTTCGATTCAGCGTCTTATGTATTTTTCCGTTTGATTCGCCGCCGCGTGGTACCGAATGTGTATAGGTCGATGAGCAATTCTGGAAGTGCGGCTACCGTTTCGGAATTGAATAATTCGCTAGAGGATGGGAGATTAGGTCCCCCACCGGGTACCCAGTTCGGGTTGAACACGGCTCGTTCCGGTTCATCGCGCCGATCTAAGGCCGATGACGAGAAGATTGAAGAAGCAACATTCCCACTAGCTCATTTTATCACGGAAAAGGAGTTTTTAGAGTGGGAATCCGCGGACCGGGAAAATTTAAGTCCCACAGTTGGCGGTACGGAAAGTGCTTTTTCAAGCAACGCTTTTAGCTTTAACAAGGAAAAGGAAACCGTGGGGCGTATCGGTTCCCCTCAGTCGTTTTACAGCGGTGATGGTTCTCCGTTAGGAGACACCAAAGTGGAGAATTACGGTATTTTTGGATCCTTTGGTGTAGTTCTTGGATTCTTTGTCGATATGAGGCGAAATACTGTGTCACTTGGGATCAATGGAATCCCCTTGGGCATTCTTTTTCCTCGTGTGGGAGTTTGGCCAGTGACACGACTGTACCCTGCGGCCACCATCCAGTCTTCTTCTTCAGTGGTAGATCAAGTGCTTTTATCAGAAGAGTCTTCCAATTTCCGTTCTACCCCTCCCGTTCTTCGCTTTGCTTTTGAATTCAATGACATTCTTGGGGACCAATTGCTGGATGCTCGTAATCACTGGGAGGTTGGCACCTCCAGAGTTTTTGCGCGCCAGCACACGCCCGAATCGAACATTCCGTCCAGCCTGCACTCTCCCTTTGCGCCGGAGCAGCCAACAACTGGAGAAGCCATGTCGCGCTCCGAAATTTCTCTATCTCAACCTGGCGGGACTGGAGTGATTTCTTTTGGGAGCTGTCCTGGGACAGGAATATCAGCTCAAATAACCAATGCGCAACCCCAGTCGATGTGGCCAGATGCTGCTGTGTGGCTTAAGGGTGTTAAACTTTTTGACAAAACCTACAAATTTAAGCAAATGCTCAACGTCCTCTCCAATGCAGTGGTAAACGAGAGCACTCGAAGTGACACAGAGCATCCAAAAGATGCCAATAAGAGTGGAGAAAAGGCTGCGTCGTCACCTGTTGGTGAAGAAGCTTCAGGGGAGGGGGGAGATGACGCCGGCAATCAAAGTTCTTCGAAGACCAACGTGTCTGAGATTACGACGTATCAACGCACCCAAAGTTTGTTAAACCATCTTTCCTCCGGAGGGTTCCAAGACTTCATCTTTTTTCCAAGTATTCACATCCGACGCCGAAGTGATGATGGCTGGAACGATCTACACCATAATGGTATTGCCATTATCCCTGAACGAGCAGTGCTTTCTCCGCTGTGTGCTGCTTTGGCGTGCCGGCAGCGGGAAATGGCACTTTCTATCGCTTCGCATTTTATGACTAACATGTATCATTCAACAGACATCGCAATTCGCCAGAGACGCTTGGCTTTACTTGGGGCATGCGCACTGGGCTATGAAGATGTCGTTCAAGTGTTATTGGAACGCTTTCCCATTTATGAAGTGCTGAGCCTCTTTTCGATTCAGATTCAAAGGGAAGAGTTGGAAGTACTTCGCCGTGATCATCGAAAGAGAAACGTTCGGATGTCCAAAGGGTACCTGCTGAAAGATACTTCTGCTGTGGATTCTAGTGTTCGCGGGGCAAAACGGCTCTACGCAGTAACACCCATCAATAAACTGGATCCGCAAAAAATGTACTCTTCGAAAGCAACACAATATACTCCGATTCATTGCGCTTTTCTAGGAGGGAATCATACGAAAGTAATTAACGTGTTAATGAATTATCTGTACTTAGCTTTGAGCTTTAAGTCTCATGCTCAGTTAAGTGCCACATATTGCAAGGAGTTTAGAGATATCGAAGCGGCTGGAAAGATTTTCTACGTGGGGCAGACCTATCCTCATCTGAAAGATGCCGTGAATATTAATTCTAGGGCCGGCGAAAGTGCGTTACTCATTGCAACACGGCTGAACAACGACTTGATCGCAAAACGGCTACTTGCCTTCGGAGCATTCCCCGATTGCCAGGATAGAATTTCTCGTGCTTTTGCTCTTGAGATTGCGTGTGCGAATCAATTCCTACCCATTGCTGAGGCCCTCTATGCAACAGAGGCGTACAACACCCCCCTCATGGTCAATCATGCAGGTGTCGCCACGCCGCTGTGCTGGTGTGCCATCAATAATATTCCAGAAATGATTCCACCACTCCTCCGCAGCGGTGCAGATCCAATGAAGGGTCTCGATGGAAATAGTCCGTTGCTGTTGGCCGTCACATTCAAGAGCGAAAGGGCAGCGCTGTGTCTGTTGGAGAACTGCAGAAATACGCGAGAGCACACCAGCCCTGATCTGGAAAGACAAAAAATGCCTGTTATCAACGTTGATGAAGTAGACTCCCGCACACAGTGCACAGCACTTCATATTGCTTGTGAATTAGGGCTGGTTGAGGTGGTTCGCGCACTTCTTCGATTTCACGCATCTCTAACCATTTTCACAAAAGCGACGTACGTGACACCGTTGCATACAGCCATTTTGAACGGAAAGAAACAAGTGAGTTTGACGCTTCTGGAGTACGGAAAAGACCAGCTTCGACGAGGCACTTCCGCCTTAGACATCAACGCGATCGACAAGAACGGAAATTCTCCTCTACATTTAGCAGCTCGTGCAGGTATGACGAACGTTGTGGAGTACATTGTGGCTCAATTTTCCTCTGAGGAAATGGAGCAGCTTTCGATTCACCCTAGAAATGATGGACGCATGATGAAGCCTCCACCTCCTGTCGATTTCTCACGACCTAACAACCAAGGCAAGATTCCCCTCTTGATGGCTATCCAGTTTCATGAAGTCAAGTGCGCTGAACTCATTGCTGCATATTCTTATAACAAACTTGTTTACCCTGGTGGGCCTGTCATGGAAGGAACGTGCCTGGCAGTGTTACAGGCCTGTGCAGGTCGTTTGGATGAGCTAGTGCTCCTGCTTATGTCCTATCCGCAATTTCAGGTACACCCCACTCTGAAGGAGGATTTCATGCGCTCCTACACTGCCCGTCGAGCTGATTTTGATCGGTTGGAGGCCAAAATTCAGGCGGAAGCTAGAAAAGCGAAGCGTGAGGCGGCCCGGCTGGCACGACAGGAGGAGCGGGACTACCGCTACTTTCCGCTTTCCCCTGAAGAAGAGAACGAAGAGGAGGACGAAGAAGAGGAGGAAGAGGAGGAAGAGGAGGAGAAGGCGGTGCCGCCGCAAGCCTACGTCCGGCCAAGTATTTCCATGTTCGCTAAACGCGGCACTCGCCAGCGACAGACGACGAATTACACAGGAGCGTTAATGTCGCGAACCAAGGCATTTGCCCCTGGAGCGAAGAGGATCTCGGAGAACTATGGTTCACTAGCGAGAAAACCCAAGACGAAGCTTGGAGAGGGGCGACGCCGCGGCACTGTTCGGGCCCTTGAGAAGGCAGAAGCGAAGCAGCAAGGCGCCAGTCAGGCCAATCATCGACGCTCTTTTATTCGAGAGTTGTTTTCCAGGACACGAGCGAACATTGCACCAGATGTGGCGCTAAAGCTTCTGCTTCGTGGCTTTGCACTACCCGAACTTTTTGTGATGCTGGAGGAGGTCTCCACACAGAGTATGGTCGTGGGCATTCAAAGTCCGAGTGCTATGGTTCACGGCGAGTCTTTGCTAGGATTTCTAAAGGAGCACTTTGATGTCAGCATTGGGCCCAGTAATGCAGTCAAATTCTGTCGAGATGTACTGGAGCACATCGTGACAGTGTTTGAGAATATGGGATCCAGGAGTAACTCCATCCCATCATGGTATCACTGCCGGGATAAGATTAATGATGCACTACGTCGATACCCACCCTTTTGCCAACAGGTTATTCGTGTTATTCGTCTCTACGGAAGAACAGATGGATGCAAGCGTGCCATCGAAGATATCCGCAATGCGGTGAGCAACCAACAGCATCGACACCCTTTGCTGAGAGAGAAGTACCTTTTGGAGAATCGAGACGGCCAGGTAGTGGTGGAAGAGGCAGATAAATCAACGGAAACACACTATTCGATTGACGATTGGGAGCGCAGATTGACTACGCCCTTTAAGTACACCGCTCTTCAACTCGCCACTTGCTTGGGTCTTGCCCCGTTAGTGTCATATTTCCTGAGTGAACTTCACATTAGCCCGTTTTTCTGCCCCATGCAGGTAGGTGCGGTTGAAGAGCCGAACACGAGGAAGGAGTCTAACAAGAGCTGGACTGGCATCACAACGCCTTCTGTTGTCACCTCTATTCCATCGGGAGCGGATGATAAGGGCAGCCGCAGCGAATCGAGCGGCATCAACTTCGATTACGACATGCGCCGCGATTCCGTCCCGGTGCTCCGGGATTTGTACAACCTTCCGGAAGAGAAGTGGTGCTGCACGCCATATCGCCTTTCCATTCGCTCGTTTCACCCCGCGACGGTGGCAGTGTTCTTGAGACTTTTTCATCATTCGGACTCCACCTCTGCCAGTGAATCCCATGCGTCTCTGACCCAGGCAGACCGTCAGAAAGTGCAGCAGAACTACAGGAGGAATTTCGGAATTGACCAAGAGAAAGTACCGCTCAGATCGATGGCTGCAGATTACCGCGAGCCGAGCTGGGTGGATTGGCGCGGTAACACTCCTCTGCAAGAAGTCTTAGCAGATCACTTAGCGAGTCGACTTAGTGGAGATGAGATGGAGGACGGAGACTTCACTGGCGACAAGAGGAACCACACCGGTGAACAGATCCACTTACACCATTTATCGTCGTTGGAAATGTATCGCGGTGATATCAGAACTTCTGCTCGAATGATAGGAAAGCGGTTACTGAAATGTGGCGCCGCAACCTGTGGTTGTTTTAACTTGGAGGGTATGGATGGATGGCTAATCGCTGTTTCTCTGGATGGTGAAGGCGGGAGAGCAGCGACGACACTCTTGCTGCATCACGGTGGACCTTTACTGGGCTGCCCTACAGTGCGGCAGCGATCGCCTCCTAACACACCGCCAAAAAAAAAATCTAACAGTCACGGGGGGTACATCACCAACAATGCTTTCAAGCGTGATTTCCTAGGAGAGCAGCCAACAGCAGACGATGCAACGGCTGCAGCAGAAACCTCGTTTCTTTCGGAAAGGGACCGCATAGTGGAAGAAATTCTCTTTCGCTTGCCTCATCTCCTGGGCCACTGGGAGGAGGCGGGATACGGCATCCCGGGGTCAGCCCCTCCAGAGGCATTCGAAAGGCTCGTCTTCAGCTCCCCCATTGAGCTACCTTCTCGCGTGGATTCACCTCATCATAAAGAGCCCAGCACCACTGTGGCTCAAAATATGATTCACCACAGTGCGGAAATGGTCGGGCAGGAGAGCTACGACACCACGCTTCATCCTGCTCAAGAGACCTTGGGTGAAACACTCCCCCCCGCACTGAAGCCAGAGTGTACAGGGACACCTCATCTGACAATGCGGAGTGAAGTAGGAAAAGGCAACGGAAGCCACAACGGGACGAACGGGAGCCAATCAAGCACACCACAGTTTACTTGTGTTGTGAAGGATGTACTTCGAAAGTACACTGTATTTCTCTTATTTGCGTGTGTGGAGCACAATCACACTAAACTGATTGATTTACTCACCCTATATTCTGCAGTACTTTCGAGTGCTGTGCGCCATCCGTTCACTCGCGACTCTCTTGTTATCCGGCTCATTAAGAGAGCAGTGGAGCAACTTATTTTCCTCAAGGAAGTTCCTGTTCTTCAAATAGACTCCAGCTTCACTGGAGAGGGATTAAATGCTTTAAACCTCCACGAGGGCTCGACCTTTACTATTACAAATGGGGAAGTGCCATTCTCTGTTCTCGTGGGCACTGCCGTATCGGAAGGCTTTCAGCGACAACATCAAGTAAGCGAAACTTTTGATAATGCAGAAATTGAGAAGGGGACCAATAACGAAACAGAAATAATGCTGGAAGGCACATCCGGAACCGGAACGCTGACCCAGGCGTACAGAGACCCATATAAGATTCCCACCGTTCGAAGTTTACTAGAGGTAGCAAAAGATTTACTGGACAACTTTGATATCGGGAACCGTTTTGAGCCTTCGTGTGATGGAGAAACGACCCTTTCACTGGCCTCTATCACTGGACACGCTCCATTAGTTTCGCGAATTGTTCACTTGCAGGCCGTCCAGTTCACTCAAGCACCGTATATTAGCCCTGTCACTTCCCGTAAGCTGGACCTCTCCCACACGACCACCTTGGAATTGCAAAGGTCACAAACAACGTCGCCGGTCACAGCAAATCACTTGAAGATGTTTGAGAGTAATCCAAGTGAATCCGTGATGTCGAGCGAAGCTAGTCCGATGGTGCTTCAACCCGAGTCCCTCGCAGAGAGAATTCCGGAGCTCCCTCCGCCCACGTTAGTGGAAACCTTCAATCCATCACCTGCCTTCACGCTCTCCACCTCGTTAGAAGATCCCATTGTGCGTACATTGCTCGCTACGCGGTTGTACTGGGGAGAAGAAGACGCCCCCACCCTGTACACACTACTGAATAACATTGAAGGGGTAGATAATCAGGTGGCTTTCCTCGCTATGGCGTACCCCAACATTCATCCTCTTCCCGCACTCTGGCTCGCTGCACAGTACGTTAGCTTCGCTGGTGTGCTTCTCCACTCCCATGAATGCAATATTGCCTTCTGGGCCAACCTTCTGTATGCTCAATTTACAGGTCGACTGGAAGAGCTTCCTATCCAAGGGTCTATTTGGAATGAACTACTGCACGTTCTTCTTCCTCGTGCCCCTGCTATTCCGGTTTACCTCATTCATTGTCATGCGAACGAGATGGAGGCGATTGGGGCGCGTAATTCACATATTAGCGCTCGCCGACGCGCAGCGGAAAGTGCACTGGGAAATAGTCAAATGGTGCCCGCGGAGACTAGCAAGATGGACATTCACCGATTGGACTCCGAGCTTCATCACATTGTGCCCCATAAGGCATACGATCGCTATCCACGTCTCAAGGTTCAACAATCTTCTGCTGCTCCTGTGTGGCGAGATGGACGTTTGACGGATCGAACAGCGAGCGAGAGAAGCGGTTCTATTTCCTTTAATTCTACTTCTCAACTCACAAACAAAGCGTCCTCCGTGAACAATTGGAGTTACATTGTGAAGCGTATTGATAGCTTCTTGAAGATTTCAGCGGTGGGGTCTGCCGAGTCGTTGCTCTCGCATGGAGCTCCAGCACGTGCGAAGAACAAGAAATCGGAGAAAAACGAGAAGGCGGATAAGGCAGTCATCACTGTAAAACCTTCTAAAGTACGAAAGTCTATGGGTTTTTGCTCAGAGGAAGTGAACATCAGTGGTATCTCTGGAACGCTTCTGCTGGATGTTATCGAAGTAGCAGCACGTTACGATCAGGCGGATGAAGTTATTGAACTCGTTCACGTTCAGAACTTGGTAGTGGATATTCGGGAGGCATATACAGGGAAAAGCTCTGACAGTCTTTTGAGCGACGATCAGTATTCGAGAGATCGCGACCAAGCGGGCATTCTTTCTAGAGCAGTTATTCTCTCTACATGCCCCACGCTCTCCGCGTGCTCCTCTATTCACAGCGCATCAAGTACGCTCTTTACAATGGAACGCTTGCTGTGGAAAGAGCTCATTGAGGTAAAACACCTGGATCTGATTGCTGTTGCAGCGGGAAGTCGTCGTTTACTTCAACGGATGTACGACGATCCTATGGCCTCCCCATTTCTCAGTACGCTACGGTACGACCGAATTAACATTGCCACCGGTATTCCTGAGGGGATGCAAGTCCCTACTGAAAATCCAGATGAAATTCGTGCTCTTCCCGGTTACAGTGAAAATATTCTTTTACCTGGATACTTGTACAGTGCACAGACGAAGCAGCATACGGGTGGTGCATCACACAGTCACTTTTCTGAAGTCCACAGCTCCCCCTTCAAGGGTTGGATTAAGGAGTATGTGACTTCTTCATTCAAGGCTTTAGCACAACTTCGGGGCGATACAACCAACTCCAAGGGAATGTTGGCTGCCACAAAACCAGATGAGGATGAGATAGACTTCTGCCGCAATAGCACCAATCGTGCCGCTATTGGAACCCCGTTCGACCGAAATGATATTGCGAAAACAACGTGGGGTATTGGCGCCGCTGCACAGCTGCTGAGCATCGGATTTGGAACGAAGACCGTTAAAGCGAGAGCGAAGATGTCGATTGTGGAGCAGGTGGAGTCGCCGGACGGCCTCCTATTGGAGCCAATGGCCCCCATATCGGGTCGTGACGAAGAATCTGTAGGAAAGAAAGCACCTGGTCTGGACAAGACGAATGGCTTCCGATCCCTTCCAAGCAAAGAATCCGGAAAGTTCACAGCCGTGTTGGGTTCTTCACCCGGAATTCCTGACCCCAAACCGGTGTACCAACTCTTTCTTCAAACAGATTGGGTGGTGCATTCCTCGCAGGTACTCCGCTCCCCCAGACCTTCTGTTCAAACCATAGATGTGCTGGTGCTGCTTTTGGAACGACGTTGCGCGTTGTGCTCTTCCGCGTTGCAATTGTTCTTCGCTGCTTCACATTACACCAACCGGTGGCGTAGCAGTAGTGGAGAGGCGATCACGCTCAACTTCCAGACTCGCACCCATCAAGACTCATTACTCCACATTCTCGTGATGAATGACCAGTACCAGTTGACAGAGTACTTTCTGAATTACGCGCTCTACTACGTGTGCAAATGGTCTTTTGACGATCCTAATCTCAAACCTGGAGTTTTCTCTGTGAGGGAAGAGTACCCTAATGTGTGGAGTACCGAGGAAAGCGAACGAGGGGACAGTAGTACCGACAATGAGATGCTGTCGATGGTTCAGGCGGCATCTAACATTCATGGGGGAATGCATGAGAAGGAACCCTCCACCTTCTTGCGCATCATGCTTAGGCTGAATCGTCACGGTATGACGGCTTTCGACTATGCGCATAGTCCAAATATGGTGCAGTTGCTACAACGCTTTGGCTGCGTACCGCCGTCTTACCGTCCCAACCCACACACCTTTACTCGCGCGTTAGGGCTCTCCACGATGTTGGAGTCCGATACACACGTGACTCAAAAGAAATACTTCCAAGTACCACAACTCATATTAACTTCTGAAAACTTTCTTTTACTTCAGGATGGTGAGAACAATACGAAGATCAATCGCCAAGCTGGGATCAAAGGCAACGAACAGGCGCGGATACGGTACGAGAAATCACTTCTCGCAGCGTTCAACAACGTCGCTATGGGAAAGAAGAGCGACGACGTGGTTGAAGAGGAAGCCCCCTCTAAATCGACTGCACGCTCCTCCAAGACCAGAGGCAAGGACCCCGAAAGCCAAGCCGAGGCGAGCCTTCTGAAACACCTGCTCGCGACACAAAAGCAAACTNTGACCCACCTCCTCTCCGCATGAAGAGTCCCAACTCCCATAGGTTCAATATGACTCCGGGCTCCAGCATGAAGCTGCCCCCCATCGAGGCTTCCATCTCTCCGAGTGTGGATCTGTGGCGCTCCGGGCAATTAGCTCGACCGGACAGCAACGAGAGCAGTAAACCGGAATTGTCTTACGAGAAGCTCAAGGGACAGAAGAGCCCCCCGCATTCGCGCGCCACACGCGCTTTAAAGGTGAAGGCCCCGTTAAGCCAGAGGGATGTGATAAACTCATTAGAGAAACGCCAGTTCATTGTGTATCCGTTGAATTTACCTCCGCCGCAAGTGGTGCCACAGGATACCAACGAGCCTCAGGCGGAGGATGTAGAGCGTCCAAGCGTCGCATCGTTGAGTTCGCGACCGGCCAGCATGAAGAAGGGAAAACGTGGGAAGGCTGCAGCCTCCGCAGCGGCCATGACCGAAGGTGTCTTCCTCATCAAGGAGTTAGCATTACAAAACAGTAATGCGGAGGAGGTGGTGGAGCAGACGAATGAGATGAATCATGCCGCGCTCATGGTCTCTCTCACACCTATGCAACTGGTACTGAGCAGCAGTAAGAACATTCCGATGGGCACACTAACACCGCAGTATTGTTCTATTCCTGCAGAAAAACTCGACGCGTACTTTGCGTTAGTTTCGCTCCCAGAGGATATCTCCACACTCGCCTTGGATCACCGTCACCGTGCGGCGAAGATTATGATGGAGGCGAACAACGAAACCGATCGTATTGCGAGAAACTTGCTTCTTTACCGCAATATTGCGAATAACCCGCAAGCCGAGGATCCTTCTCAGCAGGTGGTCACGGTCCCAGTGTTTCAGCCAGATCCATTCACGATCAGTGCAGCACGAGCGGTTTCATTGGCGGATATTCTTGACGAATGGATGCGACAGCAGGAGCTGAAGAACGTCAAACTCGGACAAACCATGACCAGCTCGAGGTCGGACGCGAGTAAGCGGAAAAGCAAGGTAGGATCTGAAACCGCTGGACACTTTAAGAATTCTCGAAGCAGCAGCTCCGCCCGACGTTCCGTTCACTCCAAGAGTCTTGTGGGTGGCAGCACTGCCGTTCCGAACCAGCGGGTCAGCATTATCGATGACAAGGGGAACATCCTGAAGGACGGCGGTGCGATGCTGAGGCCCACCACGCCCGAAGAGCCGGAGGTCGAAGAATATACTCATACTGCTAAACCAGTCGGTGGTGTTCCTTCCCCTGAGCAGCAGAGCCTTATGAGAGTCCTACTCAAGCAGTTCTCCACCTCTGCGGGGGGAAAGCTTTCTCATGATATGGGTATGGGTATCGCACCGAACTACAACGTGGAGACTCATGGGGATGCGATCGCCGCATTGCACAGTAAAAGCAGCGTCAAGGTTTTCGCCACCGAAGGAAAGTAAGCAATAAAATTATAATTAAAACCAAACAAACAGAATAGAAGGAATATGAGAGCCAGCTGCATGCTATTTTTTTTTTTTTTGTGAAAGATGTAAAGAAAAAAAGGTACCTAAACAGTCCAACAAAACGAAGTGACTCGGCTGTTAGCGGTGAATGGGAGGCATATTTTATGAGGATTCCTATCCTTTTCCTTCGTTTACGCCATTGTAATTTAGATTTATTTTTTGCATTTTGATTGCTTTTTTTCAATACATATTGTATGTGAGAACATACAGATACAAAAAATAAATAAAAAATATTGCCTCCCATTGAGCTTCGAATGCCCTAAACCCTTAAGCGAATGCTCTGCTTCCTCCCACCAGTGTTCCAATGCGGCTGCTAGTGTAACCATAATCTTAGATCTCTTTTTAAAAAATTCTTTTTTTCCCCCCCTCTGTTTTACCCATTAGAAGAAAGTGTACAATAATAGAAAACTATCGTTTTCAGACTTAAATTTCTCTCTGCTCTGAACGTTTATCTTCATCTTCAACAACAAGGTGGAACCCACAAATCCCCCACTTGAAGCACTCTGCAGCTATATATATATTCCAATTCTTAGTGTTCTTAATATCTGTTTGCTGGGATGCACGAGGAACCATCTTTATGATTCGTGCCCCAGGTCTCGTAATTCACAACGTTATCCGCATCTTTTACCTCTTTTAAATCTGATTGATTGAAACCACAGATGTATTTCATTGGTACGGCTGCTCTACAATTTCATTTCGGAGTACCCCCTTTTTTTTGCTCTTCTTTGTTTTTCGGGAAATATGTCATTCTATGAACTTATGATAGGTTTCCGACATCGGCGTGCCATACGCTCGACACAGCCACTTGTATAAAATCTTCATCTGCAAAATGAGCTGGTTTGAATTTCTGGTAGACAACAATCTTCTGCGCCACGTGGATCTCCTGCAGCCGCAGCCAGGACAAGGGAAACACCGTTTTTCCTGTAGTTCTCATCGCAGTGAAGAATCAATACCGTTCCGGTGTGGGGCAGGAAGATGCTAATCCTAACCCTGATATCACTAATAGTGTTCCCACATTGCAGAGGCCAAAGGATGCGTTCCCCCCTTCTCAAACAAAAAAATATATACATACACATACCTTACTGTTTTGTGCTGATATTGCTTCTCTAATGAACTAAGAGACAACTCGTCATGACATCTTTTTTTTTTTTTTCTTTCCTGAATGTTGTTGTCGTATGCTAGTGCTTTATCTTGGAATTTGATAGTACAGTAATTTTACCTCGCCCTGTTGCTCCATCGGGAGTCGTTGTATATTTAACACAGTAATCACTCTCTCTCGAACTTTTTAATACACAGCTGTCGTCATGTCTGACGGCGATTATGAGGATGACTTTGGTACGCGAAGCCAAAGTAAGGTATCTTCTAAGCGGTCCCCGTCCACTTCTAAAAGCATCAGTCGAAGTGCAAGTCTGTCGGAAAGCTCTTCTTCGAGATCCATAACTGAGGAGCGCAAAGCCTCCGGTGGCATTCTGCATCAATCGAAACGTACGGTAGTGGCCGAAATCCCTGAGGATCACACTAGTTACCGGAAGGTCGATGATCCGGATTCTGTCGAAGATTTAGATGCCTCTGGATCACTTTCCGGCAGTGTCTCCGACCACCAAAAGACATCGAGGAAATCCTCTTCGGCGTACTCCACTTCATCCAGCGCGACACCGGAGCGAAAGGCCTCCAGTGGCTCGTCACCGGACCGTAAAGGGCTGGTATCTGCGCCGGCAGGACGGCAGAGAAGTCGGGACGAGGACCGCAGACCCCGTGCTGACTCGGTGGGAAACAGTTCGCAGAAATCGCAAGGCGACGGAACATTCTTGCCGCCCCTCGGACCACGGAGGTACAGCAGAGGAATAGGTGGCAGCAAGACATCACCTCAGGTGTCTCCTGCACGGTCGGATCGATCTCGAGGTGGTGTGCACAGCAGCGCCGTGACCCGAACAAGTTTACTGGATCGCATCGAGGATCTGAAGAACGAGATAAAGGAAATCGACACGCGCATTGCTAAACGGCAACGTGAGCTGGATCGATGGAAAAATGTGACGAATAACACGTCTCAGCGTCGACGACGTTTCGTGGACAAACTACTCACTGAAAATGAATTTTTGGAGAAGAAACTTGAGACGTATGACGGTCAAGTCGTTAATGTAGCATTTTTGATAGCACGAACGGAGGAGCAGTTACGCCGAGCGGAAGCCCGCTTAGTGGAAGTAACGAAGATAAAACGTGCACTTTCGGCTCGTGATAAGAGAGCGGCTCACACCATCGAGGTGGTACACCGGTACATGCCGTCTGCTGAAGAGCTTGAAACCAGGGAGGTCAACGAGACTATTTACTCTTGTGCGAGCCTCGAGAAGAAGGTCGCTTATGCTCGTGACACGTTGCAGCGCACAGAGGAGTCGCTGGAATTGATGAATAAGAGTTGTGAGCGACTTCAGCGGGAGGTGGATCGGCGTAATATCGCTTCAGTGTCAGTGAAGACGTACGAGGAGCTTCGAGCCAAGCATGAAGAGCAGGCAAAAGAAATCCAGAGGTTGAGGGAAAGTATTAGTATCTACATCAATGCTGTCAACGCAGAACGTGCTCGAGTGTCCACTGAAGTCGGAGGAACCCCTCGGGATGGTGGAGATGCGGTACCGACATACGTTCGTGAGCTACAGCACAAGCGGGAGGCCTTGCAAGAGCAAGTGGAGGAAGTCAAGGCTGCGATTGAAAAGCGTGCGCAGAAAATTGAAACCAATAGAAAATATATGGATCAGTTCCGCAAAAAGCGGGCTGATGGTGGCGATGAGAATCAACTTCTGTCTTTTCCCACATCCAGTCCGACATCACCGAATAGAAGTGGTTCTCGTCAGATAAGTGGGGGTAACTCGAGAAAGAGAAAAGGAGCACCTGACCCTTTAGAGGAAGCCTTACTAGGGGCGGATCAAGCTACGAAACGCATTCAGCAAGAGATGTACCAACCTGCTTCCACTTCCAAGAGTGGTTTAAAAATTTCCTTTGCACCGCTACACAGCAGCAACAGCCCTTCATCTAACAGGGGAGATCCGAAAGAAGATAGTATGGAGCGCTACGAGTACACAGAAAGCAAGGCACCATCACCAGGTGAGAAGGCAGCTATGGCTTTAGCGGGAAGCAAGCGTGACTCTTCGCCTCCGCCAGACTTTGCAGAAACACATTCCGGGAGAAATGAAGACGAGGAAGGTTTTATGGAAGAGGAGCTGCCAGAGGACGAAGACGATGCTGAGGTGTCGCCCATCGCTGCAACTCCGGCATCTCCAGCTGGAAAAGTTGGGCAGAATGAAGACGACGACGATGATTTAGGTGACAGCTCTGGGAATAGTACTCCGTCGTGGTTAAACTAACTTGATGCTGTGTCATAAAAAGCGGAATTAGACGGTTTAGTACGGGCATGGCTTCTGGTTGAAGGATGTGTTTCAGAGAAGACAATTATGACTTTGGCTGTGCACAAAGAGGTTTTGTTCGCCCATTCTGAATTTCGTGGATAATTTCATAGAGAGCTGTAGTACTTCATAGAAAAAATTACGAGATCACCTTCTGTGCATTGTAAAAGTGAGATCGATTCAAAACATGCAAAAACCAAAGCATTTTCATAGAATCACAGAGGTGCCACTGTTACGTGGGAACAGTGCTCCAAGTTATCACCGTGTAGAATGTCTTGCCATGGTGAATATCCTTTCAATGTTAGAAAGAAAAGTAGGTGTATGTGTTTTCCTTATTGCGGTTCGCGCTCTGAGAATTTCATTTTTTTTTTTTCAAATCTCTTTAATCTGTGTATTTGTGACCAAAAAGAAAAACGTTCTGAGGTAATACTTCTGAGGGAATATGAATATTTCAATCTGGTGTCGAGAGACATCTGTGTTGAGTTTATAGAAGCTATTATTTGCTGCCTCTCATTTTCTTCTTATCGCACTACAACTGCATTTATTT
>JASAOA010001602.1:0-23420 GCA_030849815.1 Vickermania spadyakhi | reverse complement strand
TAGAGAACAGGAAAAGAGTAAATTTTGTTCTTTTCTTCACAAGCGATGTTGAAAATAAAAAACGGAGTACTATACAAAAGTAAAATACAGGTGTAGAATGGTAGATATGTGTGACATTTAGAGTGAGAAAAGAAAGAAAGAAAGAAGGAAGAATAGCGTCATGAACAGCGCTCTGGCGCGTCTTGGTTTCATCAAACACCTGAACATAATATTTGATCGCTCATTCATGCGTTTGAGTAGTTTTTTTTTTTTTTTTGCTTTTGGTTTGTGTGAGTGAATCGATTCCATTCACTAAAAATATTTTAGAAAAAAAAAAACGAACGAACAGAAACAATCCCACGAGAAACCACGGATCACGAATAGAGAGGGATGGGTGAGAAAGTTGTATGCGTCTTGAACATGGAGAAATGGAAAATGAGAGGCGGAAGCAAGAACCGAACTTCGACAGCACTTATGGTTCGTTCTCGCACTCCTCCATAGATGTCGGAAACGTCGTCTTGCAGCCGATGCGGTTATTCCTTCCTCCCTCCCTCCCCCCTCCGACGCCTCTATCGACCAACCCTATTTCAAGCTTTCGCGACTTCTCCATTTATAAATAGTTCTTTTAGTATTTTACTGTGTGTCATTCATTCAATTATTTTTTTTTCAGAAAATATTCTCTTGATGCCTCGCCTTCACTGTGTTCAGCCACCCATCCTACATTACATTTGAAAAGAAATAGACCGAAAACAGGCAAATATCTATTTATTTATTTTTCTTCTAACAAGAATCGTTGCACGAATCCGAACCCGGTACATCGCCTCTCTCTTTCGATTGTTTGTTTGCTTTCTTTCGTTTCTTTTCTGTTCCTTTTCGGTTTTGGAATTCTACTTCTTCGACTCTCTTCATTCGCTGTTGGTTGGGCTCACGCCACCCGGACACCACACCTCAGACGAGAGAAGCACACCCCAATGCGATCCAACTACCAGCGGCGCCAAAGGCAAAGTGTCGGAGGGGCAAGAAAGAATCAGAAGAAATCAGTACACACAGAAAAGGAAGAGGCATTAAACAAGAAGAGGTGCAGAGGGAACCCTTCCGCCCTCGTCACCCCACAATGCAAGACGACAATACTCCATTCTCTCTCTCTCTCACGCACATACACTCTGTTCTTTTTTCTTGTCACACCACCGACGCCTCCTCCTTTTATTCTCTTTGTATGTGTGTGTCGTTGTGGCTTTTGTCCTTTCGTTTACTTGCCCTTCTTCTTCTTGTTCAACTTGCCCGCCTTCTTGAGCTCCTCCTGGCGCTGTGCCTCTTGATCGGCGAGCACTTGAAGATACTCCGCCAGTTTCCCGGGCACATCCGAAGCGTCCTCCTCCCCAATGCCGGTATTGCCCACCTCGACGTGCACCCCTTCCGTCTCCCCCACGATAAGCGTGAGATGTCGGCGAACGTCGCTGGACTCGATGCAGTTCGCAATATTCATCGACTTAAGAGTTTTGGTCTCTCGTACCATTTCCTCTACTGCCTGGACCGCCTTCGCACCAAACACGTTGTTCTGGCAGTCGATCATCTGCAGGGAGGTGTTCGCACGCAGGGACTTGGAGATGGCGGTGGCACCCTTGTCGGTGATCTCGTTATCCGCGCAGTCAATGCGTAAGAGCACGGGTAAATCCGCCGCGATAATTTCAGCGATCTCCTTCGCGCCTTCGTCACCCAGAAGATTATCCGAAACGTTCAAGAACCGCAGCATGTTGGTGTGGTTCACAATGGAGTTCTTAATCGCTTGAATGCCCTTCTGCCCAATGGAGTTGCCACACAGATTGACATCCATGAGGAACGGATTGTCCTCCAGCAGCTGCCCCACCGCCTCCGCACCCCGGTGAGTGATGCTATTGTGGTATAAGTTCAAGGTGGTCTGGGAACGTCCCCCGTAACGTTTCATCGCGTCGCACAGATGCACCGCACCTTCGTCACCGATGTTGTTCCCTATCAGACTAAAGTTCACGAGCGGGTTCCGCTGAAAACTCCGCATCAGACACTTGGTGCCTTGCGGGCCCACCTTGTTCCAACTCAGATCCACGCGCGTCAAGTCGCGATTGCACGCCGTCGCGTTGCTGAGCGCCAGCAACGTATCGTCGCCGAGGTCGTTCGCTGCCATAATGAGAGTGAAGAGCGATCGATTCCACTGTCCCGGCGCACCAGAAGGGCTCACCGATGGAATAAACGAGCCGGCCAACGCAATGCCGCCAATGTCCGTGATGTGGTTCTGCGACAGGTTCAAGAACTGCAAATGCTGGTTCACGCGAAGAAGATCCGCAATCGCAAGCGCGCCTTCGTCGCCAAAGTTGTTGTTGGAAAAGTCAATCCGCACCACGTAATGGCTCTTCAAGAGAGCGCCGGACAGGATCAGTGCCGCCCGAGCGTCCATCTCCCGACCGCACACCTCCAGCAACGTGTTCTGCATAATCGTTTTCCACTTCTTTTTGGTAAAGAAGGCCGTCGACTTCTCCTTCTTGGTGCCGGGCGCCGGCAACTTCTTTTTACCCATCACAACACCAAAAACAAAAAAAATATATTGAAAAAACAACTAATAAAACAAAAAATAGTGTGCAGAAAAGGGGAAATGCCCTCTGAAATATCTTGTTGTGGTCCCACACAAATGGCGGTGAGTTCCTTCCTCCCTTGTGCGTTGGTTTGTCTGTTTTTCAGTTCAACGAAAACGAAAAAAAGAAAAGAAAGGAAAAGGAAAAAAGAGAGAGAAAAATCAGTGCAAAGTGTTGAAGAAGTAAAATATTTTTTTTTTTTAAGGAGGAGCTAAAGAAATCGATCATCTCCCACCACACAAAAAAAAAAAAGAGAGAGAGAATAGAAATTGCTTATTATTGTTGTTGTTGATTCTTTTTTTTTTTTTTCAGAAAAATATGTTATGGTTAATAAGATGGTTTTATCATCTGGATTAATCTGCACAGTTGAAATTCGAAACGCCCTCCCCTCATCACCACACACCTACAAGAGACCAATTGCTTCCACGCACATCGTCTTTTGGACCGGATGGGGGGGAGGTACAAGCTAATGGGATCGATTCGAAAGCTTCCGTTCCAGTGGTCCTTTTCGTAGCGCGGACAAGAAGGCTTCCTTCGAGACAATTTCCTTTCGCTCCCGCATCTTATCCTCTGTCATCACCTTTCCGTGGTCCACCCTCCGCCTGCCGAGGTCGTCCATGTCGTCGTCGCTACCGTTCGGGTGGACGGCCACCCGCTCCCCCGCCTTCCGCGCCACCGCCAACGAGCGGAACAGCTGCACCACCCCGAGTGTCGCCACCTGCCGCAGCCGGTACTCGTAGTCGTGTCGCTGCTGAAAGGGCAAGAGTCGATTGTGACCCTGCGTCTTGATCGCTTGGTGCAGCAGCCGGAGCCCGACCGCCTCCGCAGTGGTCCGCAGCTGGGAGGGGTCCGCCACACGGCTGGTGGGCACCACGCGCTCCCTGGAAGGAAAATTCGCAACCGGTCGCTCCTCCTCCTCCTCCTCTTCTTCTTCTTCTTCTGGGCTCCCTTCCGGGAAGGACTTTCCGTGCATCTTGATGTTATTGAGACGCTGCGGGGTGGTCCTGTGGCGCATGTTCTCATCGCCGCTGCTACTGTCGGGTGCCTCAGCGAGCCCTTCCTCCGCGGTGTGCGCACTGGACGAGGAGGAAGCGGGAACGGCGCGCGACGCTTTGGAGGCCGCCCGATTCAGTGGTGGTTTCACGGCAAGAAGCTTCTCTTTCTTCTTCGCACGAAGCGGGAAGGTGGAGGGGTTGTTGCCTTGGGCTTCCGGCTCCAGAAACGGGTCGTACGGCGCAACGACTTCCATCGCTGCGCGGCCGATCGTCTTCTCGAGCACAGGGGCAGCGCCGCCGACTAAGTGTTGGCTCCGACGACGGAGATGCAGCGGCTTCGTGGCGGAGGACACCGTCGTCGCTCCACCTGTGAGCTGTGCGAGGCGGGACAAGAGCGACGCCTCGGGGAGCTTTCGGCTCCGCTTGACCAGAGCGGCGGTGTGCTTCGCACGGGATTTCTTGGTCGAGGTCGAGACCTTGGGCTTGCTGACACGACCCACGTTACCTCGAAACTTGCCTGCCATCCCCTTCTTCTTCTTGTTGTTAGGTGGTGGTTCTCGTTCTTTATATCGTTAAAAGTCTAGTTGTTGTTGGTGGTGGTGGTTCTTTCTGTGTGTGTGTGTGTGTTTCGAGTCTTGTGCAGCTCTCTCTTGTCCACGACAAGAAGAATAGCAATGAAGTTACTGGACAAGGTGGTCGTGTCAAAAAGAAGGCGTTAGAACGTAGTCGTTTCAGTAATGAAGACAAGAAAGGAGAAGTAAAAGGAAAGAAAATGGAGCACTCAAAAAATAAAATAAAAAAAGGACTCAGCAACGTCCATCAGCATTATAAAAGGCAGTAGTAGTACGGAATGGACGAGCTTTGTTAGGCCTTCATCATATTACACAATTCCCATGAGTGGTGTTCGCAGGCGGCAGAGTCCATCGAGATCATTTTTATTTCATCGATCGTACGCTTTCAATCGGATAGTGATCCATAATAATAATGAAGTAGAAAGAATTATAAAAGTGCTCGTGTCATCAACACTGTCAAAGTAGACGTTATGTTCTTCTTCGTTATGTTTTTTTTTTTTCTTTGGTGTTGTGAATGTTGTTTCTTTACCCCATTTAATTACACGGATTTAGCATCTGATTCTAGCATTTTGTGGTGTGATAACTCTTTCCATTCAAAAAACACCCACAGAAGAAAGTCTTTTCGAAACCAAAGAAATATATAGATAGATAGATTGAAGACATACTTCACGTACCGATTGGTTGAAGTCACTTTAATATTATAATATTAATTTATGTCTGAATTTACTTAATTATTTTTCCTTGGAGGGGGGAGGCCTCTTAAGAAGACTTAAACGAAATATTAATATTTCTCTAAACTATTTTTTTACAAAAAAACAAATACCTGATGAAAGAAAACATAAATGTTTGTCCGTATCTCAGTTCTAGAGAGCTCTTTTCCTGTTCTTATCTAATTATTTATTTTTTTCCTTTTTGCATTGATACGTCAAAAAAGGTACATTTTCTTGGGAGGACTGATGGCCACCATCAAAAACAGAAAGAAAAGACTCCTTCTTTGTTGAAGTCACTGACGTACAAAGAGAGAGAGAGAGAGAGGCAGGAGGAAACTCCAGAGGACACTGGTCTAGAGTCCAGGGAGAAACCACCAACATCCAATCAACAGAACAAAGACGTACATGTTTGCATAGATATGCATTCTTTCTTTTATTTTGTTATATATATTTTTTGTTTCTCCTCCCTCTAATAACGACGACCATGTCCACCACCACCACCTTGACGTCCACCGTACCCACCACCACCACCACCTTGACGTCCACCGTACCCACCACCACCTTGACGTCCACCGTACCCACCACCGCCTTGACGTCCACCGTAGCCACCACCACCGTGACGGTCACCGTATCCACCACCACCACGACGTCCGGAGTTCATCTCCCTCGCAACGATGGGCGGCAGCGCGGAGATCTTCTCCAGACTCATCCCTGCAATAGGGGTGGCCAACACGCGATCGGCGTAGCTCTCCGGAACGTCGAAGACACAGCCGGGTTCCTCCGCCAAGACGGAGATGTCCTTGCAGCGAGTGAAGACATCGTCGGAGAGGTTATTGCGCAGAATACTACAGCACGCCCCTATCGGCAGCGGGTGATTCGCGTTCATGCGAATCGTCACGAAGCCCTGGGCGCCAGTGATCAGACCGCGGCTCACGATCTGGGTCGTGTACCCGCTCATTACTGCCAACGCGGAGGCAAGGATTTCGACAGGGTCGGCCTCCTTGATGAGCTCCGCCGCTTGGTCCATGAACAAATCCGTGGCCTTCCGCTCCACACGCGCGAGGTCCTCCGCCGCGTCGCGCGCCACCGCCTTTAAGATCTCTTCCCGAGTCGGCGCGGGTAAAATCTCAAACTTGATCTTCGCATGGCGCTCAATGCGCTCCACCACGTACTCCTCCTTCATGTTGTACAGCAGGACGCACACCCCTTTCCGGCCTGCCCGACCGGTACGTCCGGCGCGGTGGATGAAGGCGTCCATGTCACTCGGGGGGCCGCACTGGATCACCAGATCTACCATGGGGAGATCTAAGCCGCGCGCAGCGACGTCGGTGGCGATGAGGACACTGAATTTGTCCTCGCGGAAGCTCTTCATCGTGCTCTCGCGCTGCTCCTGCTGCATATCGCCGTGCAGGCACTGGGAGTCCAGCTTGGTGTTGTTGATGGACAAATCGTGGCAGTCCTTCTTGGTGTTGGTGAAAACGATAGTTTTGCCGTGCGCCCCACTGTACACCTTCACCAAATCAGCCACCATAGACGAGAACTCACTGAAGTTGCACTTGCGACGGTAGAACTTGATGGTGCTGGCGGTGCGGACGGTGTCCTTCCCCACCATGTCGACGAACTCGCGCTCGCGGGAAATAAAGGAGGAGGTATGCACCCACTCCGGCACCGTCGCGGAAAACAAGAGCGTCTGGTGCTTGGGGTTTGCATTGCTCTCCGAGCCGTTCTGCTCCGCGACTTTGCGGAGAAGGAGTTCAATGTCATCCTTAAAGCCAATATCGAGCATGTGATCCGCCTCATCGAGGCACGCGATCGCCACGTTGTCAAAGTGCAGTGTGCCCTTCTCGAGCAGATCCTTCGCACGACCCGGGGTCGCCACCACAATATCCACCCCGCTGCGGAGCACGCGCTCCTGGTTCGCGTACGCCACTCCTCCATACAGCGAGGCGACCACCAGTCCGCAGGAAATGCCTTCGAGCACGGATTTCACCTGAATCGCGAGCTCGCGGGTCGGCAGAAAAATCACTGCGGAGGGGCCCCGACCGCCCCGTGGCGCGCCGCTCTCCGCTCGTCGCTGCAGGAGCCGTTCCACGATGGGAATACCGAAGGCCAACGTTTTACCGGTGCCGGTGCGCGCTTGGACCAAGACGTCCTTGCCGGTCATGATGCCCTCGTAGGTGCGGGCCTGAACGGGAAAGAGCGACTCAATGCCGCGCTGCTGCAGGGCCTGCACCACACCGGAACTGATGGAAAAGTCGGAGAAGGGACGGGCTTCAATGCCGTTGGCAGTGGTGGTGGTCGTCGTCGTCGTGGGGGACTCCGGGCTCTTCTTGACGTCGACCTCCGCGGCGGTGGTGGTGGTGGTGATGCCGCTGCTGCTGCCCGTGTGAGACGACGTGTGGCGATGATTCGACGATGAGGACGTCTCGGTGCGATGGTGTTTGCGACGGCTGCCGCTCTCCTCATCCTGGGAGTTCTGAGAGGTGTCGTGGCGCCCCTCCTCTTCATTTTCATCACGAGATCGACGAGGCATTGAAATCGATTCTTGCAATTGCAGTTTTCTTTTCCCTTTTCTTTTTTGAACGAAGAAGTTTAAGCGCGTTAAAAAAATTAAAAAAAATAGAAAACGAAACGGTTCTTTAAAAAGAAAGTTCCGTGAATCTCAGCGAATGAAATCGAGTGGTACAGATAAACGGCACACTGCGAAGAAATGAAAGAAAGAAAAAAAAGGGAAAGAGTGAAACAGAAAGGATAAAAAAAGTAATTCAGCATTGGAATCAATATTCTTATTCTTATTTTAAGTATTTCTCACGATGAAAAATAGCTTGATTTTTTTTTTGTTTTGTTTTCCGAAATGTTGAAGAACACAGGACGGATGAAAAAGACAAAAACACGGGGGAAGAGAGTTTGACAGGGCAAACGTATTGCCCGGTCCAGCAACAGAAACAACACCAACAAGGTAGGGAAGTTAGGGAAGGTCATCGCCGTAACAATAATCTTATTCAAAATGAAACATCTTTCAGACGCAGCTGCAGAGAATGGTCTAATGACGTTGAAAGGAAAAGGGGAATGGAGCGGGGGGGTTACTCTACGGCAAGTTGTATCTCACCACTGCACTTCATCATACACCAAGTATATAACACAAAGAAAAAAAAAGTGAACCACAAAACACAAGTAAAACTGAAAGAAGAAGAAAGAATACACGGAACCAAAATTGTTGTCAAATACACCGAAGTACCCCGAAGTGAAGGTGAAGAGGAAATGCATCGTCTCGAAACAACTAGATATACATTCAAATATACAACATTTTCTTTTATTATTTCAACAACAAAATAACAAAAAAAAGACGTAGAATTCGTGGAAAAAAAGCACAAACATCCTAAGGTATCTGCATCTATAATCCTACAGTAGAAGAATGTATTTCTTGGCATCATAAAACATTAAAAAGAATGATTTACCAACAAGTATGACGTAGATCTGCATTATTATTATTTTTTTGAAGTGGTGGTGGTTCGGCTTTGCATTCAAAATTTCTTTCTTTTTATTATTATTATTTCTTCAATGTTACTTCATATTGGTAGAGAGATGGAGAGAGAAAAATAACCATACTTCCACTGCCTATCGCGACGGTTGTTGCTTCTCACACACATTCGGTCCATTTCTCGTTTCTTCGTTTGGTTTGTCTCTTGGTTCACTTTTATTGGCATGTATTTATTCTTATTATTATAAATACGATTTCCGCAAATAAGTCAAAATATAATGAAAGAACTTGAGCGATAAAGAGCTGATGTATGCGCTACTTGCTGTTCTTATTAATTATGTTTTTTTTCTTCTTCAGTCTTTTTTTTTTTTCCTTTCTCCTCAAAGTAATCTGTGGCTCGACGAGGGTCATCATGTCCCTTTGCACGGCGAGATGCAACAGCAGCAGACCGCTTCCCCGCTGATGTGGCTGTCGCTCTCCTCTTCCGCCGCCACGAGCAACAACACCGCCCGTACATCACTGCTGCGTTCGGTGTCCTCGTACATCGCTGGGTGAGGTCATCGTACAACTGGAGGGGGTCCATCGTCTCGCTGGGGTCCCACGTTCAGGAGAGCGCTCCCTCTCCCACAGTCTGTAGTGCTAGAGCTCTGCAGCCTCTAGAGCGGCACGGTGTCCCGCACGCCCACGGAGGGAGGCGGTTGGGACCTCCTGGGAGGGTGCGACACTGTAAAAAACAGGACATTATCTCTAGTCTTCTCTCGAATCGTGTCAAACGGCACCACGTCCGTCTCTTCCGTGGTCATTGGAGTCGACGGCGGGGCTGCCTCACCCTCCTTCGAGCCCCCACCTCCATCATTCCCTTTGGATGGGTAGGGGGAGGACTTGGACACTGTTCCACTCTTTTTCGTGTGATTGGTGGTGAACGTCGTTAACGAAGAAGAAGGGTGGTGGTGGTGTTCGTCGTTCGGTGGTGAGGACGAACTGGAATGGATTTGGGGGGAGGCGGAAGTGGAGTGAGAAGCAAATAAAGAAAAGGACTGTGGTGGTGCAATCCTCTCCTCTTCAGTGGTGGCGGTACACAACGAAGAACGAGAGAAAAGCTCCTTCGTCATCGTTGGGCTCGTGCACGGAGGATGCGCCATATGGGTGGTGCTCCCTCCCTTCGATGAGTGAGGAGTGGAATGCACACTCGTACGGGTGGCAATGTGAAGTGGATTGCCGTAGGTCTCCTCCTGCGACTGCACTCCATCCCACACGCCACTACACCCACCATCACCACTGCTCCGACGCTGGCTCTTTTCACTACTCCGGTCCCCTGTCCATGCGTGCAGGGTCGGGTGCTTGGCCGTTCGTGTCGTCACCCGACTCCTGGAAGCGGGAGTCGTACCACTCTTCGTCGGGGTACGAGGGCCGTGAAGGCTGCTCGCATACAAGGCCGTTCCGATCGGGCCACAACGCTGGGTCCGCTCGGCCTCTTCATATAATTTACGACGGCGTTCTTCTTCCTCCTCCTCCGCCACCGACGCTGCTGCAGAGGGGAGGCCACCCGTGGAAGTATCGGAAGGAAGCAAAGAAGCAGTTCCCCATCGCCCTGGACTATTCGTACTGCCATTGTTCGGCGTGGTGCTGCTACCCCCTCCACCCCTCGCCTCAAGACGTGTAGAAGAGCTATCATGGTTGTGATCTGGTACCGGGGATGGATGAAGATGATGGGGTTGGTTGGTATTCGTTGGGGTGGCAGTCGTCCCTTTCGTATTCGCGGTGATACTGCTCATACTCTTGAGTAAACTCATCGCAGCGTAGAACCCTGCAGCGGTGTTGCTGTTGGGCAACATCCCAGCGTTGTTGCTCTGTTCCAACGCTGCTCGTTCGGCCGTGTTGGAGGAGTTCCCATTCGAATAACTCCCACCCCACGAACTACAGCTGTGTCGCAGCAGCGGCGTCTGTTGCCGTGGCGCGCCGCTCGCTTGGGGATCGTTCCGGTGCTCCATCTCGCGCCACACCTCCGCTACCTGCTCCACCACCTGCGATTCCGGGGCGACCATGTCATCAAAGGCTCGACGGACGTAGTCGCGATCCTCGAGCACCGACAGGCGGTGGTTTTCCCCGTGCGTCGGGTGAAGAGAAGGACCGCGGAAGTGCGGTGCCTCGAACCCCAACGACAAGGAGGAGGAGACGGATGCCACCATGGGAGACAGCGGGAGGAGACACCGGCCGCGCTTCCCTATAGACGCACGAGAAACCGCTGCATTGGCGGAACTCGTGCTCTCGCCACTGGGTAAATGCCGCGTACTACTATTACTACTAGGGGGAGGAGGGAGGTGGTTTTGCAATGCGGTCGTCAGCGTCATACTGCTGCTGTTGTTCGCAGCACTCTGGCTGTGCAACGTACCTCCTACCTCCACCAGCTGCGTGATGCACGTGCCAGCGGTGTCCTGCGGGGCTGCCGAAATGGCGGTGGTTGTCGTCGTCAGTGTTGCCACTCCTGCAACATTTTGATGAAGCGGTAAAGGGACGCCAGCTGCAGGATCTGGTACTCCACCGGTACTGATCGAGGTAGAGACGAGTGTAGCGTTGGCGTCACGACTAGGACTACTACTACTACTACTATTGCTACCCGCATCTCCGGTACGGCGTCGAGGCTGATGTCGACTCATCGACTCGGAAGAAGAGCACGACTCTTTTGAAACATCGCGTGAGAATGTTGTCAAAACCACTCCCGTGTCTTCCTTCGTTTGCAACGCTGTCGGCTGCTCTTCCGTGTCGTATTGCGCTGTGGTGGTGGTGGTGGCGCGTGGGGGGTGCGCCACTGCTTCGGAGGCGATTTTCTGGGCTCTCCATCCTTTCTCTTTCGCACGCCCTTTTTGTCTTTCCTCTGGTCCCTGAGACAGCAGCTGTACCCCGGACAACCGATGTGGTTCTTCCTCCAGTCGCTTCTGAAGAATCTGCTGCTCGTACTCCAGCTGCCGTGGGTCTACTCCTGCAGAGGTGGCCTCCACCTTCTGCCTCTCCCGCGTGAAGACGCGCTCGGCCTTCTGGAGGGCCCGCCGCGCCGTCGTAGCGGCCCGTCGTTCTCGTTCCTCCTCCCTCTGGCGCACCGCAACCGCCTTGGAGTCCGCCTCTGGTTCGTCGTCCTCGTCCTCGAGAAGCACTTCTTCAACGTCTTCTACTGCATCGGAAATATTTAACAATTTTCGAATTTCCGCAAACCACTCAAACTTCAGCGCAGTATTCGCCTCACAGCGTTTGTGAGGATCGAAATGCATTAAAGCCGCAATCAGCTCCCTCCCGCTAGGGGAGATTAACGCCCATGCCGAGCTTGTGAACTGCGGACCGTGTTCCATGGCTCGAAACAGCTGCAACTTATTCCCGTTCATCGTGAAGGGGAGCTCGCGGCTCAGCAGGAGGTGCAGCACGATCCCGGCCGAGTACACATCCACACGTGGAAGCAGTCGTTTCGTGGTGTAGAGATGCACGTGCTCTTGGATGCTCTTCACTGTTTCAGGCGCGGCGTACCGTAGCGTTCCGCAGGGCGTCGACTCCACCGGACTATCACATGGCGAGTCCACCGATGTCTTCGTTTCCAGTCCGAAACAACGATGCGGGGGTTGAGAGCTGGCTACGGCGGGTGGTTGTCGCTGTTGCTGGTGTTGCTGAAAGGCGCGTGTGATGGGGTCCGCCACGGGAGCGGCTGAGGCCAGCAACACAGGCGTGGTGAGGGGCTCCGGTAAATGGATCGAAATCTCACACCCTGGATGCGGTGGTGGCTGCAGGGATGTGTGTCTCTCCTCCTCTTTGCACGGCACCACCCCAGCCATGGCCTGAATGCGTGGGGTCCGTCGCTGAGGAAGTCTCCGCTGCGGTGGGTTCGGCGGGCCATTGGCATCGTTGTGGTGGTGGTGTTGTGAGCTCGATCCGATGATGGCGGCACTGCTGCTGCTACGACTAGTGGGCCTAGAGCTCGTCTCTACGGGAACGGTGCATTCGTGTGAAGATGATAGGGTGGCGGCCTTTGCCTTCGCGCTCGCTCCACTCCTCTGCCGGTCTGTGGCGTCTGCATCCCCCATCCACCGCGCTAAGCCAAAATCGACGAGTAGCACGTGCTCCGATCCATCGGGCTGTTTGGCGACTAAAATATTCTCTGGCTTCACATCCCGGTGCACAATGTGCGTGATGTGGTGTAAATACGACAGGGCTTGCAGGAGCTGCCACATCACGCACTGCGCCAGCGACTCATCAAATACTTGATGCTGCATCGCTGTGAAAAGCTCTCGGCTGCCCTCCAAGTACGATAAGACGAGCACCACAGAGGAGCTGGTTTGGAAGCAATCCAGCAGCGCGACGCAGTTGGGATGGTGCACGCGCCGAAGGACCTCCACCTCGTTGATGACATCCCGACACGCCCGCTCCGACATCAGCGTGCTCTTATGAATGACCTTGAGCGCCACCAGCATGCCCTCCCTCAGCAAAACTCCCGGCTCTTCTTCTTCCTCTTCCTCTTCCTCTGCTTTGCGGCTACAGGACGATGCGGCTGCCTCCCAGTCCGAGAAAGTAGGGGAGGCCATGGGGGAGAAGAGTGCGGCGTGGGACGCGAACAACGAGCTGCAGCTGCCTGGCTTCTGCATCCCAGCGACCCTGTCCCCCGGATCTGTGGCGGAATGTCGAGGCAGCGGATGGGAAATGGGCGGCGTGCCCCATGGAGAGAAGGGAAACAGATGACTACCACCCCTCATAGGCGAGGGCACTGCGCCGGCCTTGTGCAGGGATGCAGGGTTTCTATTGTCAGGGGGCATCACGAGCCCCACGCCGTCCTGTAAATCCGCCCTCACCGCCTCTACCGCTGAAAGGAGCGCTTCCGCCTTGTACACCGTCGCGTTGGCCCCATCACCGATAAAGTCAAAAATGTTGTCGTATTGATAATATGACCCGATGCATTCTCGAAAAGGAAAGGGAAGCGAGGCCATCACTGATGGTCTCTCGGTGGGTGACAGGGTTACTCCGCCACGCAAAACAAAACAAAACAATAACGTCCCGCTCTGGAAGAAGAAACCAATAGAAATATAGTAAGTTCTATAAATATTAATAGTAAAAAAAAAGAAGAATAATAATAGAAAATTTAAAATAAAAAAATTGAGAGAGTGAGAAAAAGAGTCTTGTTCTTTTTATTTTATACTTCTCTCGTGATTCGCAAATAAATATTATCAATGATAATAATAAAAATGAATGATCAGATCTCTGCGAAGGGAGAGGGGGGAGGAGGAGGGAGTCGGACTACGAGCGAAATACCGTATGTTGATCAATCCGTACCTATGCACAATGTATGTATGTATATATATGGGAAAGCGATGGTAAAAGGAACCTGAACACCAAAAAGAAAAAAAAAATCAGTGATGCAGAATAACGTTCTGAACTTTTCAATGTACGGCGGTGGTTGTTGTTGTTTTTCGATAAGAATGGATAGAGACTGGTAAAGTGGTGTTTGTCTTTTCTTTTCTTTTAAACGCGTAATTTGATCCGGCACTGAGTAGAGCGAAGAACAGCAACAAATAAAAAGTATAGAAGTCCTTAATTCGAGAAGAATTACCTTCAATATATATAAATATATATATATTCTACGACTTTTCTAAAATTCGTGTTTTTTATTGTTATTATGTTTCTTTGTTTCCCGTTTGGTTGATGGTTTTCTTATCTCTTTTTTTGTTTGTTTCTTTGTTTCGGGTTTACGGTCAGAGATCAATTGGGCTAATCAATGACGCAGAAGGTGCTTGTGGATTGGTCTATTATTTGTTTCTTGATAGTTTCCAGGAGTGGGAGGTGTTGCGTGTATCCGTTCGTCCGTGAAAGCACCGAAACCTGCTTGAGTTTCTTGTGGTTGTTTGCTGTGGCTTCTGTTTACCTTCTCTCTTTTTCTTTTTTTCTTTTTACCCCCCTTTCGTCTGATTTCAACTATGAAAAAGAAATCCCCAGGCGGCTTCTACTTTACAGACAGCGAGCCCAATGAAAAACAAACAAATAAAACAATAACAGTAATTATAGCAAAATAGCACTAAAGAACGAAAACTACTGAGATGCCCAGGAGAGCTCACGTTCTTCTACAGTCTAGAGGAATTACAATAATAAGAAGCGCAATAATAATATCCAATTTAGATATACCTATGCCAAAAGCAGTAAACTAAAAAGTGAACAAGAGGAGGGGGGAGAGAGAGAGAAGGATGGTTTCATTCCATAGTTCCACAGCGTCCAGCAAATTCTCTTCTCCATCAAACAGGTTTTTTTTTTGTAATTATTACTATTTTACTTTTTTTTGTTCGTTCGTTTGATTTTCTCTGCGTCTATTTCCAGAACCACAATGACTAAAGAATAACAATAATAACCACATCCAATCCAGTAAGTTACATCCAAAGAAAAAACGAAGAAGAGATATTAATACAGAAAAACAAAGTGCGGAAAATAATAATAACAATAATAGCAATTGAGGACGACACACGCATACTCCAAAAGAAAAAATAAAAGATAAAAAGCTTCAAGTATTATCTATTATTATTAATTTTTTTTATGTGTTGCATTATATGCGGTAGTCACTTTCTCATTAATAAAGAGAAAGTATAGAAGTCTTGTACTAGCCGACCGCAGACACTGCAGACGTCTCTTTGACCGCACTCCAGAGGAAGAGAATGAGAAATAAAATGTTCATGAAACGCTATTATTCTTTTTTTTTTTTTTTTGTATTCTATTTATATCATGTGCATTTTAAATGTCATCGAACCCACTTCTTCAATAACGAAAGCAGAGAACAACAACAAAAAAAATGAACTCACCACAATTCGAGTAACTGATAGTGAATATAACAAAATGCATAAAATCCTAAAGCATCTCCATGAGATAAAAGAAAACAGGGAGCAGGTAAGTGTGTGTCTGTAGGGGGGGGGGGGGGTTACTCCGACTATCATTCATCAATCTGTATAACATACTATTATCCTATTATTATTATTAGCACTTGTCTCGATTTATCCTTCCGCTTTGTCTTCACTTTTCTAATATTTTTTGTTTTGTCTTGAAATTTTTAGATCTTTTAAAAAAATAAAATATTAATAATAATACCGCCCTAGTGGTGGTGGGATATGTGTGTGGTTTTATTCTTATTATTATGTCACTCCGTTCCTTTTCCTTTTTTTTTTTGGTTGTTGTTGGTTGTTTTTTTTTTTTGAGCTTTTTATTGGTGGTTCCGTTCTCGTCTCCAGCTGCCTCTCTCTTTTGCTTTTGCTGTGGTAAAAGAAGGCTTGTTGGTGTCTGTCTATACGTGTGTGTGTCCGTCTGTGTGTGTGTGTGTGTGTGTGTGTGTAACCGTGTCAGCATGCAGGTCAGAGTGGTTCTGCACAGGCACACAAAACGAGAACAATCACCTCCTCCACCACTTCGAGCCCGCGCGCGCACTCTCTTTCTCTCTCTCGCTTTCTTGGTTGTGTAGGGTTAACTAACGGACTTCCACAGCAGCACCGCGACCTCACCCCACGTCATGTAGACGTATCCCTTCATCTCATGCGTGACAAAGGACCCGAAGTTCTTGCCGACGATGCAGTGCCACACGCCATGGTACTTCTTCACCATTTCCCGCTTGATGTTGGTGGCCACCGTGCACTCTTTGCTGTATTTTTCGAAAGACGAAATGACTAACTCGTGAACCTCTTGAATCATCTCCTTCGTCATATCCGCATTGTAGTTAATGTCAGTGAACTTCATCTTCGCGGCCGCACAACCTCGTTGTCAGATGTCTGCGTATCTATATATATTTACTATTGGTGGTAGTTCAAATTAAAACCGGCACGAAGAAAAATAATAATCAACACCTAACCTAGTTTACAAATACAAAAAGTATGTATTATTATTATTGTTATTATTAATAATATTTACAAAAATGTAAACGGGTATATAATTCACTTGCATCGAAGACCACAATGCGGTAGTAAGAAAAACAAAAAAAAGAAACGAGAGAACAAGACCAAGATAAGATAATACTCGAAGCACAGAAACCTTTCAGACCATTTTTTTTTTGTGAATTCAGTTGCAAAGGTTCTTGTTGTTGTTGCTGTTATGAAGCGCCAAAAGCAACCACCACTCGAAGGCCCCTGTAAGACCACAACTCTTTGTAAATAATTTGTTAGTTTTTTTTAAAATTCGCATTTTATTATCATCCCTTTCGATAAACCCAAAAAAATGAGCTGATTCTATCGAGTGAAGATTGGTGTACCCTCTTAGCATACGACCACCACGAACCATCAAAAGATGATCTTGTTTTATTACTCTCATGTGATTTCCTTCTCCCAAAAGATCAGAAAAAAAAAAAAACACCCAACAGCAATCACAGTAAGAAGGTTATGCACAACAAATAAAAAACAAAAAGAGAAGAGAAAATATCGCAAACAACAACAAAAAATATATATGAATATTGTACGTGATACAGGCCAGGACTCCTTTTGTTCTGACTGGCTCGCCCACCACCGCATTTGACCAAAAGATGGAAAGAGGAATGATCGGAGTATCTCTCTCTCCTCACGAGCATTACTGTTACGAGGGAGGGGTCGTCTTTAAGATGCTTCCCGCGGCTACTGACGTCGAACTGCCTCCGGCGAGCATGCCTTGCGCTGTCTGAAACAAGTTGACGGGACTGCGGCCGTCGGTGAGCAGGTAGCCCTTGAGACCCAGGCCGCCCAACAGCTTGGCCTGCAGCTCGGGTCCTGCTCTCGCCATCGCGATGAGCGTGTCCCGGCCGATCGCCTCCACCATCCGGCGCACGCGCTCGCTCTCCGCGGCAGCCACCTCGCGTGCCTGCTCCACCTCGAGCTTCTGCTGCGCCGCCAGGTACTCCAGCTCCATCTCCTGCCGCTGCTCGAGCTTCTGGAGCTCCGAGGTGGTGCTGATGGTGTACACCTTGGCGCGGAGCTTGGCCTGGCGGAGCTCGCTCTCGACCTGGATGCGGAGCGCCTCTGCCTTCGCCTTCGCCTCCGCCACGGACTGGCCGCTGGCTTGAATCGCCTCACTCTGCGCCTGCAGTTCCAGCCACTGCGTCTTGGCCTGCTCCACCTCGATCTTGTCCAGGAGCTTCTGGCGCTCCAGCTGGCCCTTCGCCTTCTGGTCCTTCAGCTCGTTGCCGTGGCGCGCCGCCGCTTCTTGCGACTTGGTGGTGATCTCGATCGCGAGCTGCACCGACTTCTGCAGGCTGTCGCGGGTCTTCTCGTCCGTGGGCTCGACGGACTGCACATCAATGTTCGTCACGATGAAGTTGTTGGCCGGGAACACCAGCGCCTCACGGATGTGGCCGGTGCTCTCCTCCACGCCGAACACCGCGCGCTGGATAATGTCGGCGGAGTTTCGATGGAACGAGTCGAAGTCCTCAGAGGCCACCGCGCCGCGGACGCGGGAGGCGATCGTCTTGCAGCAGTCCCCAATGAAATCCGGCACACAGAAGAACTTGTACGGCTTCTCGCTGCGGTCAAACCTCCAGTTATACGAGAGGCGAAGACGCAGGCGCGCGTGGTCGGAGGTCTCCACCTCAATCGTGTCGGACGAGAACCGCGGCCCGAGCAGCAACTCCAGGGACCGAATCGCGTTCGGCACCTTCGGCGTCCCACCGGAGAGCGAGAGCACTGTGAGCTCCTCGTGCGGTGCCAGTATAACGAGATCCGGCCCAATGATGATCCGTGAGGCCTTCTTTTGGTAGTCGTTCACCTGCACCGCAGCGTTGTGCTGCACGTGAAAGCGAACAACGCGGAATTTTTCACGGCCCTTGGGGGGACTCGTGTTGTGGTTCGGCTGCTGGCGTGCGCGTCTCGCAGCGCTGCTGCTGCTGCTGCTGCTCTCGCTTGGGTGCGCTGCACCCGTCTTGCGTACGCCATCGCTCCCGTGCGGCCGAGCCAAGAGCTCTTCCACGAGCGGAGGCAGCTGCTTCTCCCAGAGCACTTCCATCTCATTCGGCATATACGGGACGCCCATCACCGCTCGCACTTCTCCGGTTTGCGTGTTCATAATGTATACCCCCTCGTTCTTGTCCAGGGCGATGGTGCCGCGCTTTTCAATGATCTCCACCGCCTCCTCCGGGACATACTCGACGGGCCCCTTCAGCATCCACGTCGAGCCCGCCACACGAAGGACCCCCGACTTGTCCGTGAAGGTATCAATGGCCTTGAGGAGCAGCGCCTCATCCTTGCTCGCGACCGCGACGCTCTGCACCGTGTCGCCCCACAACTTCTCCTCCGGCTGCAGGAAGAAGTGATCTTCCCCGCGGCGAATCTGGCGGTGGCCGTAGCGATTCGTCTTCGAACCCGGCAGCAAAGGGTTCAGAATCACCGCGTACTCGCGATTGTGAAGGACGATCGGGGATATGGTTTGAACGAGCTCTTCATGCACATCCACGAGGTGCACCGCGGCCTGCTCCTGCGTGATAAGCCACATGTCTCCCGCACTTCGCTTGACGTGGTACACATCCGTGAAGTCCCGCAGCGCACGGAGGTGAATAGCGCGCTCGGAGCTGAGGACGACGCCTTGCTGAAGCTCTTCGATCTGCTCCTCAACCCCACGAAGGTACGCCCCCGCCTCACGAATCAGCCAACGCTCCCCCGCCAGACGACTGACACCGTTGCGATCCACAAAGTTCGTTTTGGCCCGCAGCCGCAGCGCGGTGTTCGGCGCGATGAGGGTACTCTGCACCCGCTCCATCACCTCTACCTCAACGCGCGGAATGTACATTTGTGGGCCTGCGATACACCACTCCTGTCCAGCGGTGACCTTCTTTTTGGTTGTCTGCCCCTCTGGCTTCTTCTTCTCCTCCTGGACGAAATCCCGAATACAACGCACGTGGAACCCCTCATTGGAAGGGATCATTTCCAACGGGAAAATCCCAACTACCGAGCTCTTCAAGGAGGAGCTGCCGTCCGTGTGGTTTCCCTTCTGGGTATCACCGCTACTCCCGCTCGAGGTGTGGTCTCCGCTGGACAGGGGTGCGACCAGGAGCTGCTCGCCGGGGTACAGCGGAAACGGCTCTGGCATGGACAGCCGCACCTCGGCGTCGCCCATTCGCAGCTGTACTTGGCCGCAGGGATCGATCACCACCTTCCCGGTCGGAGCATCCCGCACGCAAGGGTTCTGGATCACGCAGTAGTGCCGCGCGGGTACGGAAATACACGGGCGGGGCTCAAAGAGACAACTTTCATGCTCCTTCTTTGAGAACACGATCGGCCCCACGCAGCATCGGGAAACGTTGGTGTTGTTGTCCAGAATATGAACGTAGTAGAAGCGCTTCACCTTGATGACCTCGTGCCCAGGCTTAGGGATTTCCTGGTGATACAGCGCCGCAGGAGACACGGAGGAGACGTTGTCGTACTGCACCGCCGCCGTGTTGTAATCGGACGGGTTGATCCGGAACCCCGAATGCACGTGAGACGGAATTAAGCCGTTAGGGATCATCCTTGTGGGAGGGGGGCAAAAACGAGAGTGAAGGTAGTTGACGTTAAATGAACGTCTTTATGACTTCCTTTTTATGTAATTAGGTTTATTTTTGTTGGAAAAATAGTAGGAATGAATGTGCCTGTTGTGTGCAGTGATTTGAGCACAACAACCAACAGGAAGAAAAATACTGTAGACATCAAAGAAAAATAAAAAAAAGGTAAGAAACAAAACAGAAGTTATATTTTTGTCGATGTGACCTAAATCGAACCGACGACATCACTGTCATACTTACTTTTTACTATTATTGGTAGTTTTACATATTTTTTTACATTTTTATTTCTCTAGATATATATATGTAGGAATATCTTTATGTCATTCACAATCTGTCGTGGATTTCTTACTCGCATTGTAAAGAAGCACGACTGTGGAAGGTCCGGGATATGGAAGAATAATCAATCAAACACATTGTAGCGGTTCGAGTGCAACAGCAAACTCTACACTCACTAAAGAGGAGGGGAGCGGTGGATAACACCGACGCTGCACAGCATCGAAAATAGCGGAAGACAATGAAAATCTCTTAAATGAATTGTCTTTCTTCCTAAAATCTTCTCTCTCTGTCGACCGAGTGCGAGGGAGCCTTCCCACTAACCTCCTCCTCATCATCCATTTCAAGGGAAACCACTGACAAGTGAAGAGCTTCACTGATTCCTCTCTTTTGACTACCGTCATGTCGCACACATCAGTGTGTCAATAAGATTAAAGTGGTAAACGTACCGGTGTCGCCCACGGTCTGGCCCAGCGCTTCCGGCACTCCTCTTTCTTTCGTCTCTCCTGCGACGTCGCTGTGGTGGAGTCGGCTGGAGAAGTACTCGAAGCGGACGTCGAGCCAGCCATCGATCCGTGACAAGCCTCGAACCCGGCGTTCCCTTTCGGGTCCGGCAGATCCTCTGGCCAGTAGAACCAGCGATCCCCGATACGGTGCTGGCTCTCGGCTATCACCTCTCGTAGGCGTTCCTTTCGAATGTCTGGTCGCCCGCTCGCATTCCGATTCGCACCGTCCTTTTCAGCCCCTTCCTCCAGTTCCTTCATCACCTTTTGAATCGCCTTGGCCTGCCCCGCTAAGACACGATGGCCGCGGTGAAAGGAACGCTTGTAATGCTGTGCCGCACGCGTGGCCCATGACAAGTGATTTTTTGCCTCATCGCACGCCACCACCAGCTTCGAGAGCAGTTCATCTAAATACGCTGGATCCTCCTCCTGAAGGCCCGCGTGGTGATGGTGGCTATCCAATGCTGTATCGCCCTTCTCTCCCGTCTCTTCCTCCAAGGATGATGACGAGGACGGTGCTGTGGTTCCTTTCTTGATGCGTAGCAGCGGTCGGCACATGGCGTGAAGCGCGTGCAGAGATGGAATGGGAACGACTCGTTCGCCGAACGGACTCAACGGAGGTGGGGGCGGGGCGATAGACGTCGCCCCGGTTATCCACACCACCGCTTCCTCTGCCGACTCCTTCGGCTGTGCGGCGGTGGTCGAGGGAGCGCTGGAGGTCGCGCCCGCACTACTTCTCGTGCTCGACACCTCTTCCTTCGGTCGGTTCTCGTTCCATCCATGGTCACCATCTGGAGTCGGCCCTGCTTCACTACTCTGGTGTGACGACGCACACGACTCCTCCTCCAACGCACTGCTGACAACAGGTGCTGCGGGTGGGGGTGGGCGACAGTCGGGTGCCTCCTGTTCGTCAAAGCAAGTGGAATACATCGCTCGCTGGTGGTGGAGCCACGTCCCTCCCTCATCCCCACCCACTCCACCCTTCCTTTTTGTCCTGTTTGCTGCACAGTCGTTGTGGTGAGGAGGCGTACGTCGGAAAGCAGTCGAGCGTTGCACCCAAGAAGAAGAAGCGGTACTCGAGGCGGTACAGAACCCACACACCGAAGTCCTCAAAGGGTTCCTTGAAGTGTAAGTGTTGCCCCAATGGTCACAACCCTTCTGGCGATGGAGGTGGCCGCACGATGGTGAGGCAGCGCTGCACCGAAGTAGAGCGTGCCAGCAGGCGGTTCTCTTTACAAACCGGGAAGAGAAAGGAACAAAAGCGTTGCGTATGCAGAAGAGGGGCGATAGCCCCTGCTGCCCAGACGAAACCGAAAGGGGTGGGAGCATTCGTGTGTTCCAACCAATAGATGTGTATGTGTAAATACGGATAAAAAGAAGGAGAGAAAGCCTAGAACTTCTTCCTTTCTCTCTCTAAGAAAGCAAAAGATTGTATTTAATAATATTTTTAAATAAATTATTTTTATTTTCTCACATATCCATTAAAAGAAAAGAAAAATGCATGAGAGAAGAGAAAAAAAAGAGCAGAAAAATGTAGGTATAACAAAAATTCTGCGTCCATGCAGCGAGCGTCAACATTGGTAGGTGTGTATGTGAATGGGTGTTGGTTCCTTTAACATTGCTCTGCTTTCTATTTTGTTTCCTTGTTGAACCTCTTTATGATAAATATCGAATGGTTAGGGTTCTTTTCGTTTTCTTCTTTTGTTCTTTCGAGTTCGAAAAGGACAGCGCATGACATTTATTCTTGGATACAGCGAATGGGGTTGTAAAAAGACGGTAATATATTTGCGTTCATCGGTTGATTGGTTGGTTATTCTTTGCTGATTTTGGTCAGCTTTAAAAAAAAAAAAAAAGGATTTCTGGATGGCAAATATATAGTATATAATCCGTCCTAAAAAAGTAATAGTCGTAGCCATAAATGGGTAATGCGTGTGATGGCTCACGTTCCTTGTTGTTGTTGTTGTTGTTGTTTGCTCTTTTTCGACTCCTCTCACTCTCCCTTTCTATCTTTCTTGTATGGTGTCCGGACGTTTCCGCACCCAACCAAAACAGAGAAAAAAAACAAAACATTTCAACAGAACAAAGTTGTCAAAGAAGAAAAAAAAAAAAAAAAGAGAATCCTTCGTCCTCACACGTAAGAGACGGCGAGCATCACCGCGAAAACAAGAAGTGAGAAAACAAAAGAAAGGAAACAAAAAAAGGCTGAATATCAGTATAATAACGTGGATGAATATGCTTATTAGTCGAGTAAATCCAATAGCATCACCTCCTTTTTCATGTAGCGAGCATTAGCCGCCGGAACAGTGCCACTTCCTACAAGGACTCACATACAAATAAACACACATGCACTACCCTACTGCCCTTCCAGCATGTATGGTCCACACTTCAACTCGCATCCTTTAAATCAAAATAATAAAAAGGAAAAAGGAAAACGACTCAACGCATAAACAGGATCACTCACCTCCCCTTACCGCTCCTTGCAGGATAGCAAAAAACACAAAAAAAACAAGGACACAATAACACCAACACAACAAAGAAACATCAGCGTCGCGAAGTGTAAGAGACACTAAAAACAAAACGAAAAAATAAATAAAAGATACATCAAATAGTAAACACGTGCACAGCGAAGCACATACAGTAGTATACACTTACCAACCACTCCACCATATGGAGTACTCCTCTACTCTATTCGCTCCACTCTGACTTCGCTGCAACGCACAGGTGTTACCGAAAAAAAGAGAGGTTTAACTCCGCTTCGCACGCAAGTTCGACGGAAGCTTCGCCGTAGCACGAGGCGACAGCGGACC
>JASAOA010001601.1:0-23398 GCA_030849815.1 Vickermania spadyakhi | reverse complement strand
TCGCTATCGCTGGAGAGGTCATCGGGCAGATGGGTGGTGTTCAGTCCCCGCAGCACACGAGGCTCCTTCAGTTCCCAGCGGAGTAGCTGCGCAATCAGCGTCCCGGCAGCACTCTGGTCGCACCGCCAGACCTGATCCCCGAGCTCATATACGAAATGGTTCCTCTCAAAATCTTTCATAGCTTGAATAAACTCCTTCAGTGCCCACACGCGTGCCACGGCAGAGCCACTGTTCGGATGCACTCGAGTGTTGCGAGTGTTATTGAAGTTCATAGAATATTCCCACGGCGTGCAATTCAATTTTCCGCAACGGTAGTTATGCCAGTGGACCCACTGTGCGCGATAATGCTCAAGGTAAGCAAACCAATACCCGCATTGCTTCGATGGCGCCATGTAGGGAATGTAGCAGTTCTCTTCTGTAGAAAGAAGAAAAGGAGCTCGCATCTGATGCGTCCGGACCTTCACCACGTCCATCTCCGCCGCACTCCGCGCTGTCGTCGCAAGGAACTCCTCCATCATCGGCAGCACATCACGCCCCGTGAAGAGCACATCCCCGTCCGTTATCATTACCACATCCTCGTCTTTCAGACCCTCTAACTGAATGAACTCCTCCAGGTACACCCACTTTAAGAAGGGATTTAATCGGAGGGCGTCATCCCCAACACCCAGAACATCGATAGGAATCCCAGTTACAGTGGCGGAAAGTACGTAGTGCAATAAAAAGTAGTAAGACAAGCTATGGCTCGTGGTGACAAAACGGACTTGTGCCATGTGTTCGTCCGTATCTCCCTCATGCACATCTCGAACGTTATGAAACCGCTCAAACACCTTCTTCAGCCTCGCCTTCTCTGCTTCATCTTCTAGGTAGTGCTCGTGTCGAATAGTCTCCATGCAGATGCGGCTCACATGATGGGGATCAACTGCCGACTTCGGTACTTTTCGGATTGACCGGTTGGGGTTCGAATTGTTCCTGTTGTTGTTTTTGTTGCGGTTCGACCCAATCTTGGTAGAGAGGTTATTACCAGCTTCTTCTTGGTGATGTAGAGATGAAGGCGATGTGGTGGATGAAGAAGTGATGCTAACAAAAGTGCAGTACGAGAGATACGATCCAAGCAGTAACAAGACGATGCACACCAAGGCTATCCACAACCCTTTCCGCTTCACTCGGGCAGACCTCTCACCACCCATACCGCTATGCAGACCCCCGCCTTCAGCAGCTTGACTGGAGGTGCACGCTGCAGCTAAAGTAGTGGTGTCAGCGAGGGTTCTGCTAAGCCAGGGGGGAGGGGGGTTGGTGGCTCGGTGCAGAATTCCCTTCTCCGACAGCTCCATCTCAGGCTCGACGAAAGAGTGGACGGTGCGTCTTGTGTGAGCTGCTGCGTCCCTTGTGAGTGAGTGTTCTCAATCGTTGTCAACCAGCGAAAAAAAAAAAAAAAAATTCAAGCGTTCTCGCGGATACAACAAGATTGACAATGAAAGGTCAATGCGCAGCCGATGTTTCACAAAAAAGGATTCAAATAAAATATATATTTCAAAGTGGGATGGCAGCAATTCTGTCAAACCAAAGAAAAAAATAGTAGAAATGAAGCAATAATGAAAAATAAAAATATAAAAATACCTTTTTCCAGCAAGTAAAACAAAAAAAAGAGGAGAGAGAGAGAGAGGACGAATAGAATATACACCAAGGAAAGAATAAAAACAGTAATACAATGATGGGGGGCTTTCTAAAGGCGGTGTTGGAGAGGTACGTATGAAATGAGTGTGGCTCTTGTTGATGTCATTCAGCTTGGTGATGCTTTATCCTCACACGCAATTCTTTCCACCAGGAGGTCTCTCGCCTTTGATGATTCACACGCATTCTTCATATACATACTTCTTCCTCCTCTCTTTCTACAGGGCTATCTTCACAAACTTCATGAGCGGACTCAGGATGCTGTCTGACCAAGCCCCGCTACGGCCAAAGGCTCGTTACTGGCAGAGAGTGTAGGAGAGAGAGAGAGAGTTCCAATATTATTAATGGCCTGAGATAGCACAAGAATCACTCCAACATCGCGTCTTTTTAAAAAATAGAAAAGAAGACGCGAGAATTGTTCCACTAACTACACGGCAACAGGGGAATATCGCTTGAGAGAAAGGAGAAGAGAAATATAGAACCAACAAGAAGCAGGGGAGGTGGTAAAAGCGGTCTGTAAATCTATGGTGAAACAAAGGGAAAAAACAACGAACACGAATACTAAAAAAAGTGAAAAGACTTGTCCGAAAACGTAACAGCAACCCCCACAGTGGCAGCGGTGTCCCGATAGAAATGTCTCAGTGTGTGTCTCCGTTAACTATGAGGAAAGAGTGAAAAAACGGGAGGACTACACACCTGGTTTAGACAATAGTAGTAGTACTCCTTTCAGTAATAATAAAGAGAAGCCCGCAGTTCTTCGTCTCCTTGCTGAAGAAATCACATCTTCTCAAGTCTGCTTCAGTAGTTACGCAAAATACGACGAGAATCTAATGATAGGGATATAGAAATAAATTATACAGTAAACTTCATTAATCGATTCAACAAGTGTTTCTTGCAGAGATTTTGCTGGTTGGTTTGAAGCTTTTTCTTTTTCTTTTTTTACATTATTATTTCGTTTTGATGACCTCTTCGTTCTCCTTTCTGAGATAAACGTTCTCTCTATTCAATCAACGCTTTCAGTCAGCTCTACTTTCTTTTCTGTGTCTTTTATTTATGAATCATTAGAAGCTGTTTTTTTCGGTTGTTGTTGTCGTAGAGTATCTCTTTAAACAAAGTCATACACGGGATCATGAGCGCTACAGATCTCAAACGCATCCATCTGTTCTGGGACATCTTCGACAAAGACATACTCCCCCGTCTTCTTTTGCTGCATCCACACACGCGTGGGAGGCGCGTTGGCAAACAATCGAAGCATCTCATAAAGCTGCGGTTGGACATTCTGATGAATAGACGTCTGATTCGCCGTGACACGACGCTCGGCGTAGAGCAAAATCATCCACGGAAAGAGTTTCGCAATCCGACCCTGAATATTCTTCGCGCTACCGTTAAAATGAAATCCTAGCGGAACTCCCAGTGCCATTGGCAGGGAAACGTCAATCTCCCCATCTTCTCCGCTGAGCGATCGATTTTTGTAGTAAATATCCTTCGCTCTCATATTAAAGTCCCCACGGAACTTAAAGGGAGATAGGAAAACGCCTGTAGGGCTCCTAGGGAAGACTTTAGTGACAAACGACCGCTTAAAATCTGCACCGGGATCGTACACAGTGACGCTATTCCTTTGAATAAACTCCTCCCAGTTCTGTCGCAACACTTCATCCAAGGTGCGATCCGTCAGCAGCTCATTGTCGAGAAACGCTTTACGAGGTTCGAACATGGACATCACAAAATCTTGGCGGTAGTCCATCCCCATGACCCCCGGCGTGAGACCGTACGGGGCGTACTTGGACAACGCCGACGCCTTCTCCGCCGTCATGTTGGCCGAAAGAATCCCCACGTTCATCTCCCATCGAGTGAGCTCGGCGTGCATCGTGCCCACCATACTTTGATCGCACACCCACGTCGCGAAGGGGTTTATCGGCGGATAGCGGGACCACATGATAATTTCCAGGCCTTGGATCACCTCCCGCAACGCCCACACACGAGCCACAATGGAGCCGCTACTTGGGTGGACGCGGCCGTTGCGCTTATACGCTGTGTTCTTCTCGAACCTCCACGGCTTCTCTGAGTTCTGTTCCGCGTTGTGCTCCTGTACCCAAATTTGACGAAACTCTTCAAAAGCCGCATGTTGTGCCATGCAATTGTCATAACTCAAGACAGAAGGGATGTAGCAGTTCTCCTCCGAGCCAAACAGAAATGGAGGCCGCAGTTGAAAGGCTCGAATCTTTCGAACGTCCATTTCATCGCGGGTTCTTGGAGTGGTATCTAAAAACTCTCGAATCATCGGCATGTAGTCTCTCCCAGTGAAGAGCACATCCCCATCCGTCATCATCACCACATCGTAGTCTTTAAGATTGGAATGATTCAGAAACTCCTTCAGCAAGAGCCACTTCGTGTATGCATTTTTCATTCGCTGCTCCCCGATGCCAAGTAAGTCAATGGTCCGCCCTCCAATTAGAGAGGAGATAATGTACGAGAAAATCTGGTTATACTTGAAGGTATCCGCGGGAAGGACGAAGCGAATCTCAGCCGTCCGCTCCTCCGTGTCCTCCTCCCTCGAGTCTCGTACCGCTTTAAAGCGAGAGAAGATCTTCTTAAGCCTCTCCCTCTCCTGCTGATCTGCTAAAAAGGTCCGGTTCTTTATGTGCTGCTCACACACCCAGTACAGCCGGTAATCCTCACCCCCGAGCACCTCCACGTCCTTCTGCGGCTGAAGCAAGTTCAAATCGGGATGGCGCTCCGCTCCTTCTTCTGGCTCGTCCGTGCTGACAGTCAGTGTGCTGCTAGTTATTTTACTGGAGCTACTAGTGGACGACNCTGGGGCCTTGCTGCTGCTGGATGACCTCTCCTCTTCATCCTCTTTATCACCAGGCTCTTCCGTGGTGGTTGGCTTAACTGGGGCCTTGCTGCTGCTGGACGACCTCTCCTCTTCATCCTGTTTATCACCAGGCTCCTCCCTGCTCGTGGTAGGGCTCCGTTCACTTCCCGTCGTCTCCACCGAACTGGTCCTCTCTTCTAGTTGGTCTCGTGTACCTCGTTTCGGCGTGTCGTTCGCGTGGGTCCTGGAGCTGGACTTCTGTGGCTCCTCCTGGTGTGCTGTGTCGTCGGAGGTTCGCTGGTGTCGTCGTCCGGTTGGGGCCTGAGACGAAATCCCTTGTAGAGGGGACGACGCTTTGGTAGTGAGCCCCGGAGAGCCGGAACGAAGAGAGGTGACAAAAATGAGAAGTACGGTGAGAAACATTAGAACGATGACGCTCTTCTTTAAGGATTTGGTCTTGCACACTCGTCGAGTCATGATGATGACGTTGTTGTGCAGTCTGGCGCTGTGTACGAGTCGAAGAGGAAAACAATTGGAAAAGAAGTCCAGCCTCGGCGCTTTCGCTCCTTGTTTGGTTTTCTATACACCGTGGTCTTTTTTTATTCTTTTGTTTTTTATACTTTATTATTTTTTTGCAGCAGAAGGAGGTGAGAAAAAAAAAAAAAACACTAGAATTTAAAAAACGCAGAATAGATAAGAAATCAACAAGGTAAAGAAATAGAGAAATGAGCAAAAAAAAAAAAATTAGAAGGGCAATCCTGTTAAAGCAGAAGCAACAAGTCCAGATAGCGCGCACTTGGGGTTTCTTCTTCAAGACAATACTTACTCGTTGTGGTGGTGAAGGGCTTTAGAAACTATTAATGTTAATAGTTAATAGTCATAATTTTTTTTTGTGAAAAACAGAGAAGTATGCCTGCTCCTATCAAACTTTCTAAACATAGAAAAAAAAAAAAGTACGAGAACACTGCAGAAGAAATTATTATTACCACTGTTCTGGCGAGCAATATGTTTCTTCTCGACGTTGTGCAGAAGAAGGATCTTTTCTGTTCTCTTGATAAAAAAATCCTCTGTGGAGTATGTAATCTCACATCTCAAGTGAGGGCATCAATGTTTGCGTGTGTGGGAGATGTAAAGTGGGCCAAAGCAAAAATCCAGCAAACACAATAAAGCACACGGAGAGAGGGGTACTAGAAAGAAAGAATGGAAATAAATATCTGCATCCAAAAACAAGTCTTGGTCAAGATTCCTTCACCATTTGTCCTTTTTAAGCAACGTAATTCTTTCGTTGTTTTTTTCTCTAAATATTTCGTTGGGCTCGAGTATCTTTCATGGCCGCTCCCAATGCGCTGCGCACACCTCCAGTAGTGTCGTCTCCTTCTTGATCGAGCTCAAGTGTTGTGCCTCATCAGCTGGGCTGAGCGCACCCCCTGCCGTCCCTACACTCTTCTGTAACCATGTCCTCACCGGCGGTGCATTCCCTAGAAGCCTCATCAAGGCCACAAGCTGTGGCTGATAAACCTCATCCTCGAGGCGCAGCTGCTCCCGTGCAGTAGCCCCAGCGCTCTCTGTACGCATTTCACCGTTAGTGGTGTACATCCCGCCTTCCGCGTGCAGAGGAAAGATCCACGGAACGATCTTCTCATAATGGTGAAGTCCCTTATCAATGCCGTTAAAATGATAGGCTACCGGGTGGCCAAGAGCCAGTGGGATAGAAACATCCATCACCTTCAAGCTGTTGTTTGTTTCAAGATGTCCCATCACCGTTTTGTTCCCCATGTTTGAAGTTTCGGAAAGAGAGGTGTTGTTCACGGATCCGGACAAAGAGGTTGTCTTCATCCTTTTATTTAGATGGACGGAGAAATGAGGATATCCCTGCAGTCGAACCTTGTCCGCAGCCCACCGTGAGGAGTCATCGCCTGTGATCTGCAGCGGAGCCAGCGGAATCCCGGTCGGGCTCTTCTCTGCGAGCGGAGCCGTGAAGGCGCGGCGATGAACACCGGCCTTCTCATCCCAGACTTCCCGGGTGAGCTCGCTCTTCATTCCTTCAAACACATCGGAGGTGATGCTCTTGTACCACTTCCCTCTCAATTCCTTCCCATTCAGATACCCACGAGAGATGTTAAACATGGAAAACGTGAACTCCTGCCGGTAATCCAGCCCCATCACCCCTGGGGTGAGGCGATAGGGTCCGAAGGAAGTGCCTTCCATTAAGGAGGCATCCCCCTCTGCCTCCCCTTTACCTGTGTCTTGAATTGGCACATTCACGAGTGTCGAGCTTTCTGGCACGAGACGGACTCCCACCTTTCCTGTCGTCTCGTTGGTCACCGTCACGGTGGATTCGTTCACCGTAGGAGAAGAGGACCAGGAGTGAGGCGACAGCGGGTGTCGACGGAACAACACCTTGGACTGCTTAAACTCCCAACGCATTAGCTCCGCACAAACCTCACCTACCGCACTTTGATCGCAAAGCCACAACTGATCGTTCCGTTCCAGCGTAAAATGGCTCTTAGTGTACAGCTTGATGGCTTGAATCACTTCCTTCACTGCCCACACACGCGCGACGGCAGACCCGCTGTTCGGATGCACTCGAGTGTTGCGAGTGTAATCTGTGTTCTTCTCAAAATCCCAAAAAGGAAGCCCGGTCGTCTCCAACGGATTTCTGTGCCCTGCTGCACCTCGCGGCTCCGCATCGCGCTCCTGGACTGGTGCGTTAAGCCACTGAAACCAAATCTCACGCAAATCTTCCAAATACGAAAACCAGCGGAAACACGTCGATACACTCGCGACCTGAGGAATGTAGCAGTTCTCTTCTGTAGAAAGAAGAAAAGGAGCTCGCATCTGATGCGTCCGGACCTTCACCACGTCCATCTCCGCCGCACTCCGCGCTGTTGTCGCAAGGAACTCCTCCATCATCGGCAGCACATCACGCCCCGTGAAGAGCACATCCCCGTCCGTTATCATTACCACATCCTCGTCACTCAGACCCTCTAACCGAATGAAGTCCTCCAGGTACACCCACTTTAAGAAGGGATTTAATCGGAGGGCGTCATCCCCAACACCAAGAACATCGATAGGAATCCCAGCTACAGTGGCGGAGAGTAAGTACGGAAACAGTAAGCTGTACGATAAGTCACTCGCTGAGGTCACAAAACGGACTTGTGCCGTGTGTTCCTCCGTATCTCCGTCATGCACATCTCGAACGTTATGAAACCGCTCGAACACCTTCTTCAGCCTCGCCTTCTCTGTCTCATTCACGAGGTGGTTCTCTGGTGGTGGCAGGGCGGCGCAGATGCGACTTAACGGGTAAGCTGATCGGACCTGCTCTAACTGGTATTCGCGAAGAGCCATAGGATCGTAGGGTAACACAATCCAAACCAAGAATACCCCAAAAAACATAAAAATGCAAATGAGGAGACCGACCAATAGGCGAAGAGATGTCCCGGATAGACGCCAGGAGTGAAAGGGAAACACCCGAGAACAGGGCGAGGTAGTGACTCCACCGCACCACCCCAGGCAACGGGTGCAAAACCGTAATCGGTAATCACTATCGCCTCCTGAGGCTCCACTCTGCACGCAGCAACGACGACTGCAATACAAGGGAACCCCTACCGCCTCACAACGAGCACAGGCCGGCGCTTCGCCTCTTTTGCTGATGATAAAAGAGGGCGATGCGTGAAACGAGGACGAGGAAGTACCGCCGGGTGGAGCTGGAGGAGGTGCGAGTGGGCAGGCCGATGATAAAGAGGAGGAGGTGCGATTAGTGTTTCCAAGAGCCTGTTGTGAAGAATGGGGTCGTAGAGGTGCATGCTTTTGCCGTTGAGACAAAAACATGGACATTGGAGGTCTGCGAGATTATCACACACACCTACACAGAAGCACAGGAAAGAGAAAAAAAGAGTAAGACAGATAGTGTCTGTGTCTCTACTGTACATTCCTCACTTGGCAGTCAATGATACGGTAGACGATTTTCCTTTTAATTTGAGAAATGAATGGCGATCTTTTCTTAAAGGGCGTGATTCCGTCATTCATAGATAGGTCAAAGTCAGAAATGAGCTCTTCACCGGAAAAACGTTCTGAGCGGAAAGGGAAAAAGAGGACACAGGCTTTTAGGGCTGGGATTCTACTATTTGGTGTTCTTTTCTGTTTATTGAATTAAAAAGGATAACTCCTACAATATAAATATATATAATAACTATTTTTAATATGCAGTCAGTTTGGCCGCCACAGCTTTGATTTTCCTCTTTTTGTGTGGCTCATAAAGAAACAAAAAAAAAAAAAGAAATGAACAAGGCGAAGGAGGAGAAGGAGAAGGAGGAGAATTGAGTAAAGGTGTGGGAATCCTAAAGCGAAGTGTCGTGTATCGTCACTGGTCATCTTCAACGTCAAAACATAGAAACAGAACAGTCAATTATTTTACGAATAATTCGTGGTTGTTGTTGTTCGTACAACCTCCTCTCACACTCATTTTGTTGTTGTTGTTGCCCACGAAAAGCACCAAAAATAATTTAAAAAAACATCGTGAGTGCAGCTATAATAATAATAGTGACAGTAGTGCAATTACGCTAACGCTTACCCTAACCGTAGTGCTATAACTAGAGGGCTCTAAATATTTTTTAAAAAAAAAAAAACAGCATTAGAACGAAGGAGAGAACACTTAACATTTTGGAGATCTTTTTTTTTTTTCTTGCTGCTATTTGGTGGGGTGAAAAAGAATTATGCGAAATTGAACGCACCCCTGCTCAAGACTCATCCATTCGAAATGTCTGGAAGGGATTGTTTTGTCCATGATGATGATTACTATTACTTATTGGCAATTTTTAGTGTCCCCACTCATTTGCCTTGTTTAAGAAGACCTTTCTTCAATATAAATCGCAGGAGTGAAAGCAAGAGGGTATCAAAATAGAAATGAACAATGAAGAAGAGTCATGCACCTTCACTTCTCTCTCTCTCTCTTTCTCTCTTTCTTTTTTCTGTTCTCCTTTTAGCGTTTTATAGAAATTGCCTGGGAGCACAAGTCTTCGAAATGCAAAGGTTCGGCCCCTTCTACCCCCGACAGCTGAGAGAGAATTAACGGAAATGACTTTTGATATCCCTCCCACAGCTTCACATCTGCCGCGTGCAGCAGTCCGTCGTCCTCCTCCACTCTGTCGCGGCGACGCCTCAGTTTCTTCTTTCTTCGCCTCTTCTTGCCACTGACATCCTCCTCTTCGTCCCCATCGTCCTCTTCATCGCCACCCTTCGCCCCGCCGTCTCTCTCTTCCTCTCTCTTCCTCTCGGCGTTCTCACCAGGCAGGGGGGGCGACGTCCGCAGTGCACTGCTCGCATCTCGCCACATTCGGAGCGGAGGCGCGTTGTGGATGACTTCGAGCAGCGCTGTGAGTTGAGGCTGCTTCTTGGAGTGGAGAGTCAATGGGCTCGTCGCGGCAGTGCTCTGCCCCGCTTCTCTCGGCTCTCGAGAAGAGGAATCGGCAGCCCTGTTGTGAAGTCGGGTCGAACCCTCCGTCAGCAGCGGCGCCACCCACGGCAACACCGCCGTGCAATTCGCCCGCACCTCCGCCTGCGAACTGTTGAAGTGATACCCTAGTGGAATACCATTCGGGAGCGGTACCGAGATATCCACCCTGCCATCGGCACCCGACAAGCTCCAGTTGTTGTACAGGGGAAGATAATTCAACGTCACGGTGTTCACATCTGCGGTGAAGCGGAGCGGGGTGAGGTACACTCCGGTAGGACTCAAGTCTTTCTTACTGAGCAGGTCGGGCTGAAGGGGGGCATCCGTCCGTTTCGGGTTCTGGGGATCGCTTTCCGGTTTGGTAAAGTGTGCGATCACCTCCCCAAGCGCATCCTTCACCGCATTCTCACGACGAAAATCCGTGATTTCACGGCCGTTGAGAAACGCAGTGTGAGGACTCTGCAGGGAGAGGATAAACTCCTGGCGGTAGTCCATTCCCAGCACGCCGGGAGTGAGAAAGAAGGGAGAGTGCGCGATCACCTCCGCAGCGGAGCTGTAACATCGATTCGAGAGCAACCCGCTGCTCACTTCATACCGCACCAGTTCCGCGTGAAGGAGAGGGACAATACTCCGCTCTCGGCCGCCCGTCCAAACGGTGATCATGTTATCGGCAGGATAGCGAGTGAGCACAAAAATGAGCGCAGCGTGGAGCACCTCCTTGAGTGCCCAAACACGTGCCACAAACACTTCCCCGTTGCCAGGGAAGACACGCTTGTTGCGGTGTTGATACGGGTCCTTCGTGAAGAGCCACTCTTGATCTTCGTTGTCGAGCGGCTTCTCGGTGGTCGACGTTTCTGCTCGCGTCTTCCGCTTCGATTTCTTCTTTTTTGAAGGCTCCTCTGTGGTTTCCGTGACGCTCACCACCCCATCCGGGTTCCCATAATTGTGCTCGTTCACCCAACGCTCCTTCAGATTCTCAAAACAGGAGTATTGATCAATGCACTTGTTGGGCTCGTCTACCGCCGAGGGGAGGTAGCACGTCTCCTCGGTTTGCAAGAGGAAAGGTGCTCGGAGTTGATTCGCTCGAACTTTACGCACGTCCATCTCCGCCGCACTCCGCGCTGTTGTCGCAAGGAACTCCTCCATCATCGGCAGCACATCACGCCCCGTGAAGAGCACATCCCCGTCCGTTACCATTACCACATCCTCGTCCTTCAGCGCCGAAGCGTTCAGAAGGCGTTGCAGCGCCTTCCAGCGGTAATACGGGTTCGTCTGGACCTGCGCTTCCTCTAGGACCACTAACTCCATCGGTATACCCGCAACGAGAGCGGATAAAACACTGGTCGTCACCGCTGCAGAGTGCGGCGCCGTGGTCACCAGAAAGAAGTGAATGGAAGCCGTTCGCCCGCCCTCCTCCTCCTCCTCGTCCTCCTCGTCCTCGTTTTCTTTCTTGTTTTCATGCGGTTCATTCTCTCCTCGCTTACCTGTTTCTGGTTCTTTGGCAGATGGCGCGGGGGTGGTATGATTCGACCCCCCTTCCACCGCATCGCCTTCTCGGCTGTCCGGGATATCTAGAAAGCGAGCGAACGTTTCCTCCAGCATCTTCTTAGATCGACGCTTCGAACCGAGCGGGATCGGCTCTGTGATGGCGTGCTCCGCTGCGGCCCACCGCTTCAGGCTGTGGCAGATTCCGTTCAGCACCAGCTGGGGCTGCTGCATGTCCTCCAGCGTCTCCTCCGGAAGGGTGTAGGTGCCATACACCCGCATAATGTAGCCCATCTGAGAGAGGAGTAACAACACAGCGAGCAGGAGCCAGAAGCGCTTCTGGCGGTAGCTGGTGTACAGTTTCAGCGAAGAAGGCCGCATTGAGCCAATTCGTTCCGCCGCCATGACCAGAGCTGAAAATTGACGAGGATTTCTTGATGCTTTTCGCATCGACAGCAAAAAAAAGATAGAAAAATAGAACAACTTTCTTTTTCTTTTTTTTTCGTTCAGTCCATTAATCCGTCTAATTTATATAGAGAGAGACACCCCCTGGTCTATAAATAAATTTTAAATTTTAAAAAAGTGCTTTTCTTGGCGAGAGAGAAGTCATCGAAAGATTTATAGATATATTTTTTTACATTAAAAAAATATGGTGAAAAGAAAACGGAAAAAAAAAGTGCGCAGTTTTTGATGTTATCGTTCCTCCGTCGAACACACTATTTTATCTTCATTGAAACACTGATTTCTTAAAGAAGAAAAGAGAGAAAGCGATATCCACTTCTCTGTTCTTTGCCATGAATGACTCGTTTTTATTATAATTTTGATTTTGCGTGCATGGGTGGGGTTATCCTCACCATTTGGAGTGATTGTGGTGTTGCGATCCAGAAACAAGAAAAGAAAAGAAGAATATAATACCATCTCAGCAAAAAAATACACATAATAATGACAAGGTGCAAGATGCTGAACACTTTTTGTCTGTTAACTGCAAAACCAAATCCTATTATTACTATTCTTTTTCGTCCCAACTCACCAGTCCATCAAGCAGAACTCATCAAACTATATCAAGATAACGGTGATCAGGACGGAAGGTACTACATAATTGAATGCCAGTGAAGAAATCAATAGAGAGGGAGAGAAAGAAGGAAAACCAATAGAGAGCGTGAGACCCACATTCAGAGATATAAATAGACGCTTCATTCTTTTCTACCGCTCTGGAGCAGGGTGTGGTTTTGTTGTAGTTATGGCACTCTTTCCTTCATACTACTGTTAGTTTACATCCATCCAGCACATTACAGGACCTCGCACACGCACACAACGGCACATCAACACATACATACGCCTCACGTCTATAAAGTGAAAGAGAGAAAAAAAAAAATTGAAACAAAGTGCTATCACTCGTGGGCATGGTCACCTCTGAGAAGAAGAATGCACGGTTTATGTTTATGTACGTGTGAAGTTAGGAAGTGCGGAGGTAGTCAGTAAGAAGTAAGGATAATTCGTGAAGAAAAAATTGAGAAAATACGAGAGAAATGAAAGTAGCAAAAGCAAGAGCTTCAATAACTTCTTTTTCGGATTAAGGAAAAAAAAAAGTCTTACCCCTTCTTTACTTTTTCTTCATGTTCTTACGATTGCCTTCTTCTATGACCCATCAAGAAATAACAATACTAACGAAGACGGTATGAACAGTACACCCACCAGGAGCAGATCTTCCCCGTCTCTTTCTTTACACAAAGTGTTGCAAAACAAATCCTACAACAAAAAAAAAAGAAGAAAAAGCGCTTCATGCAGTACATAAAAATTAAAAAACAAAAATCTAAATAATCATCGATTTATATGCACCTCTATCGGCACAGTGAGAGAATAAAAAGCGAACATTCGTTCTTTATCGATTCTTTAAAAACCTTTTTTCTTCAATTAATTCCCTGCACAACTTTCGTTTGCATTCAATTTTCTATTCTTTTTGTTTTTGTTTGTTTTTTATCGTTGCGAATGTGGAAGCAACCGAAGAGAAAAGCAGGGAAAAAAAGAAAATAAGGGTTCTTTACAGCTATATTCATCAAGATTCTTACATATTCACCCCTCAATAAATAACAAATAGAAAGAGAAGTTTCTCTTTATCCTTTTCTTCAGCTTTGCACCACATCCTTGAACCCGCCTTCAAAATTGAAGAACTCCTTTTCCTCATCGGCAATGCGCCCCCAGTCCTCCGGGGCAATCTTGCACGTGATGGCGAGCTTCGCCGGTGTTCGTCCCATCGCCTTCTCGTACGCAATCTGCTGCACGCGGTCCTGGTAGTAGGGCACGCAGCGGAACAGCGGCCACAGTGCGGAGAGATGACCCCAGCGAGCAGCAACGGATAAGATGCCATTGCCCACCGCGTCTCGTGCCTCCCAATCCACCCTATCCCGCACCACGTCGCCACAGCAAGAGCCCGCTGCCCTTTCCGGGCCCGCGGCGCTGCCGTTACGGCGAGTGTAGCAGGCACACCGCGGAGTGCGGGTGAGGGGTGTGCCATTCGCCTTTAGAATATGCAAGCGTTCCAGAATGAGCTGAAGAATCTGGCGTGCAGTGTTCGTCGGCTTCCATGTGGAGAGTAGGTGCAGTGGGGTCCAGCCAAACTCATCTCCCTTTGAAAAGTCAATTCGAAGAGGAGACTTAAGGCACGCTGCCACGCACGGCATATTGCCATAACGAATGAACTGATGAAGAATGGGGCGCGCCATTCCCGCACTCTGAAAGTTTACATCTCCGCCGAGGGCGATGAGCGCAGTGACGCGGTTCGCATCCGGCTTCACCATATCCCGGCTCCAGTTGCAGAGTTCAGCGGTAGCCTCCTCACGGCGCTTGTGACGGCGCTCCTCGACGGTGGTCAAGGCTCGGCCAAAGATCTCCGCCGCCTTCGTTTCGCCGTCCCCGTCCATCTGGCCTCGCACCGCGCTCTTCTGCAGCATACCTTGGCATTTCCCCACGATTCCACTGTACCCTTCGCTGTCTTCTAGGGGCAGCAGCGTCTCAAGCAGCCGCTCCGCCATCTGCTGCAGCCCCTGCTCGACTTCTAGACGCTTGTGATGGCGCTCCGTCACGGTGGTGGTCTTGCGTGTGGTCACCACGGTGGTGGTGGTGGTGCGAGTACTCTCGACAACCTCCTCCTCCTTCGTCTCCTCCTGGACCTCGATGTCCTCCTTTCCGTCCTCATCCGCACGGGGTGAGGTTTCCTGTGTATGAAGTGGTAGTGGGGGGACCTCGGCCGCCTCCTCGGTGGTGTGCTCCGTCTTGGTCTCCACCGTGGCAATCACAGAGCCGTGCTCGCCACTCAAGCCTTCCGCGGGAAAACTATGAGGCGAATCCTCTTCGGCAACTAAAGGCAGAGCCGCAGGCACCTCTTTGACCTCCTCGTCGGTTTTGCCGTTGAGGGGGTCGAGCACATCAGAAGATTCGCCTTTCGCAGCCGCTCCAGTATGGGGGTCTTCGTCGCCGTGGTGATTGGATAAATTCGGCGATCGGTCCTCCCTGAGAAATTCTTCGTCGGCCATGACGAGTTAGGGGTTTTATTATTTTCGGTGTTGTTTGTTTGTGTTTCTTCTTGAGATTGATCGCACCCTACCTTAGTATAGGTTCAGGCGCTATACTGCTTTAGAGTGTCTGTAGTGAGCGTGTGTGTGTGTGTGTTTCCGGGATAGATTGAAAAGTTTTCAAAATAAACTCCAACACGAAAAAAAAAAAAAAAAGAGAGAATAAGAAGACTAAAGCGGTTGCTAAAAGGAAAGTTTCAAAAAGTGCAGAATGATTTCTACCCAGTAAAAAAGAAGCCACTCACGGTTATTCAGGTTAGGTGCAACACAGAGGCGCAAACGTCCTTCCTGTTATTATTTGTTGTTGTTGACCAATACGGTGCGAAAATTACACAAAGACACACAAAAACAGTAAAAAAGAATCATCATGAGTAAAACAAAAAAACAAAATCAGTAGCACTGTGACCACAGAGAAAAATACGATTACCGCTCTCGCACTCGCCTCTTCGCGCGTTCTTCTTCTCCTTCCTTTCCTTTTTGCTTTAATAATTCTTAATCTGAGTGTTATTCTTTCTGTATGTGGATGTGGGTGTGTCTGTGTGCCCTTTTAGGTGGATCTATCCATTTAATCAAACGCATCATCCAATTCGCCATCTTCATCATCCGAAACGGGAGCGAAAAAGTGCGCCATGTCGTCGTCCTCAGTCGGTATCCTTGCTGCCGGGGTGAAGACAGAGCTTCGTCCGTGGGGGCTTGCCTGCGTTGAGGCAGCAGCGGAGTTGCCAGAAATCATGTGGGTCAAGCCTAGCCGCTGGTTCTCTCGTTCCTCCAGCCCCATGATCAGTTCCCGAAACTTAAAAAAGACATCCACCTTCTTCTCCAAAGGGCGTACCTCGAAGGAAACGGGGTGAATACCTGGGTCTCGGGCTCGGCATGCGGAGCAGTACACGAAGCCTTGCTTCAATGCACGAGAAATTTTAACGGTCACGGAGTTCTTTGCATCGCAGGTAGGGCAATCAAAGCGCGACGGGATCTTGTACTTACTTTCCTTCTTGATCGGCCCGTTGGTGGATTTCTTTCGCTTACCACCCATTCTTGTTTCTTTTCAGTGTGGAGGTTCTTATCTCGAGTGTCGTTCTATTCAGGTATTTTTTGTATACGCTTTCGTCTATCGCTGAAGTAAGTTCCTTTTCTGGAATTCAGGAAGTTTAAAAAACTTTTCAGTGGATTCGCATGAGAAAAGGAAAATAATAATAAAAATGCAACCACATGAAAATTAGGAAAAAACGAACAGAGAGAAAAAAGGACCCAAAATAAAAGTCAGTGACCACATAGCAGAGAAAGGTAAATGTATCATTCTTTTTTAGTCATTAACAAAAAAAATAAATTCGAAGGACTCTCATTTACTTTCTTCTTTACTGTTTTGTGCAGTTTTATTTTTATAATTTTTGATCTTCTCGTCGCCGCAGCGACTCCTGGAACACCTTGATCGTCGTATCTCTCATCCCTTTAGGATTATGCGCCTGACAAAGACTGAGAAACGACACCCACTCCGGTTTGTCGTGGAGCACAAACACTTGTTCCAAAAACAAATGATGTAAACCATGGCCCTCAATCTCTTCTTCCTCCTTGTCATTCCGAAAAGGCTTTCCATTCTCTGCTATATGCGTAAAAGTTGACCGCGACCCACGCCACACCTTTATCGGAGGAGCATCTCGCCACAGCAACGCACGAAGGAGCTCTTTCTGCGTCCTGTTACTGCTCTCAGTGTCCTTTAGATGATTTCCTCGTTGATGAGTTGCTTCGGACGATCGCTGCTGTTGTTGATGTTGTTGTTCTGCAAAGAGTGGTGCCTTCCATGGGTATAGGAAAGAGTACCCCTCTACATGTTGCTTGGCGTAGCCATTGAGGTGAAACGCGAAAGGGATGCGATCTGGCAATGGAATCGAAACATCCACCAGAGGTACTCTTGGCCCACCCTTTTTGCTGTGTGGCGCGGAGCGGTAACGGGGATGATTCCAATCGCTCCTCCCTGATGTTGTCGATCGCGTGGATGGATGCGATGAGTTCGACAGAGGTGAAGCCGAGTTAGTCTGCTGTTCAGAAAATATGGCCCACTCCTTCACGTACCCGCTACTCGCCCACGTCTCCTCCGTTTTCTGTGGAGGAAGCGGGAGAGCAGTGAGGTGCAGCGGGGCCAAGGGAATACCTGTAGGGCTTCGACGCAAGATGCACTTCTCTGAAGAAGGATCATTTTTCACTGCATTGGTGGGTGAGAAGGACTGGCACATGGAAGCAGGGTACGCAGACACAAAGCGATCATACTGTTTTACCAGCCCGTCTAGCCCTTCCCCCAGTGGCTCCCCACCGAAATAATACGCATCTCGTTCATTTAGCGGGAGCATGTACGCTAAATGATGATCCAGGGAAAAGAGTCCGGGACTAATTCCATACGGAGAAAGTCGTGAGCCAGCACCGCAGTGAAATGAAGGAGAAGAGGAGAGGGAGGCACCCACAGTGCTTCCATCATCATCCTGTCTCTTTTCACTTGTAGAGAAGTCCGAAGAGGAGCAGTTCAGTAATGTCCCAGAGGTCCACTCTCTCCATAATGTTTCCAAATACATTGCCCCAAGTAAACTCTGATCACACTTGTAATAGGCGGGAGGAAAGGACTTGGGGAGACGGAACTCAACAAAACGGTTCATCGCCTCGAGCAATTGTTTCATCGCCCACACACGTCCCATCACGAAACCGCTGTTCAAATATCGGAACGGATTTCGATGTTCCTTTTGGCTTTTCTTATGCACCCATAAGGAGAAGAGAGAAGAAGAGGTGTCTCTCTCGCTCTCATTCCACAGGGAGGTGCGTTTATTGTGCATCGGCTTTGGCGCATGGCGTCTATTCTGATCCTCCGTCCAGGTGGCGTACACCTCCTCCAGCACATCGTACTCCTCAATGCACTGCTCCCATGATAGGTGGGCAGGATGAAAGCAGGACTGTTCTACCGAAAACTGCAGCGGTGCTTCCTGTCGTCCATTAGTGCGTACTTGGAGAACATCTAGCTCGTCCGCGCTCGGAGCAGTGTGCTCCAAAAAGTGCTCTATCGCGGGTAACGGATCGGCACCGGTAAACACCGTATCCCCATCCATCAGGATGACTACGTCTTCATCTTCAAGGACATCGTCTTCGTTGTTTTTATCCTTCTCTGATGCATGCAACTCCGCACTTTCCGTACGATTCAGAAACCCCTGTACAAGCTTCCACTTGTCCATCAACCCAAACGTTCCCTTTCGATAGCCGGGTAGGTTGTGGTTTCCCGTCGTAGCATTTGCGCCGCCTGGTTCTTCCAGCAGTAGCAGCTCTAAAGGGATACCTGCCACCTGCGCAGAGACCACTAAAGGTAATAAATATGCATAGCTGAGATGATGCACTGGAATGAGAAATCGGACTCTTCGACGACGGTGTTGTGGGCTGACGGAGAAAGACCGCGAATGGTTCGTTTCATTCATGTCCCATTCATCGTTCTCATCTTCCATTTTGCCAAAGCGATCTATCACTGTCTGAAAACGTTGAAATATTTTTCTTAGCGCTTTTTGGCTCTCGGATTCCCCTTCGGAAGCCTCTCCCAGCAAGATCTTGCTCCCTTCCACCATACTTTCTGAAGGGCAGATAGAGGGATAAAACGGAAGGGATAGCAAGGTCTTTGTAATCATCTCAATGGATAGCCTAGTGGCAGGAGTCCCATCAGCTGTTAAACTCAAAATCATTCCTTCACCTTTACTGGCTTCAGAATGAAAGCTATTCTCTTGATTTGGATCTGGTCGGGTCGATACTCCGAAGGGGTTAAGCAATCCCAGTCCCAAAATTGAGAAGAGAAAAACTAGAAGAAGAGAAAAAACTCCTATCCTCAAGGCACGCCGGCGAGTTTGAACTTCTAGAGATGTTCCTGAGCGGCTGTAGCCATGACGAAACCTCATTTAAACCAAGGAGTTGGGTTCGAATAAGAGGTAATAACTAACGTATAAACAAAATCCACTTAGGCAACAACAACTTAAAAATTCTGAAACCTGTACCAGTTCTGAAACTTGACTTGTTGTCTTCCACACCAGCAAAGGGCTTTCCACACTTGTAATTTTAATATCACCAACAGCCTTCGCCCTTTAATAGTTTCGACTAGTAGAGCAGTGAAAACCATGCAACCTTTACCAACTTTCCAAGGTGGAAAACTATTTCTATACTCTTAATGACAAAAAGAGAGGTAAAATTACCCTTAAAAAACAAAGGAAAAGAGAATCAATACCGAAATTTCCCTCGGTGAGCAGGGGTACAAATTCATGTTCTTTTGTATTATTATTTTTCTGATAGTTGTTTTACTTCTGTTCTTGGTGTACTGTTACTTTGATTGTTTTTTATTGCTGTCTTCAATTCCATATTCCAAAGTTTATTCACTATTATATATATATACATTCTCTATAATCCATTTATTAATACTATTTATCCTATTTTTAATCTGTCATTGTTTCATTAATCATGGATAATGAGGTTGTCTCTCATCTATTCCTTGTTCGCTTATTTGAGACATTTTAATTTTAAGTTGAAATTAGAATTATTTTTCAATGAAAAATTAACTTACATCTTTGGCAAAACGTTCTTAGAAAACGGATTTTAGAGGACACGTAATACACATTTATTTATTTATATTTTATAGAAGGAAAAGAGGAAAGGAAAAGTAAAGTCAAAAAAAAAAAATAACTACGCTCACGAGTCCATACTAGCATAACCACAATTTTCCCAAAACATTGATCAACAAAACAATGTCTCTGTCCATTAAAACGATTCAAATTTATGAAATAATGGCGTTAGATAAATGTTTGGATGTATTCATAGAGATAAAACAACAAACCGCAGTACAGAGAAAGAGCTCTAGTTCCAGGAGAAATATGCTGAAGAAGTATCCTATTCTGCTGAATAAAAACACAATAATGACATCATCAGAAAGTTATTTCCAATAAGTGTTTTTTTTTTTCTTTTTTTTTTTTTTTTTGTGTGTGTATGTGTGCTTCTCTCGTTCTCTTTTTATATACCTGTGTCAAAAAAAAAAAAAGGAGGGCAGGTTTTGCTTTTGTGATTCTGTAACAGTTATGTATCATTGACAGTAGAAAAAACGAAGTTCAACTGCCTTAACCTTTTCGAAAGGATGATTTAAAAAAAGCAGTACGAAATAACTTCTAAGAGATGCTGCTGCGTACCTTCGTTGAGCTTTGGAAAATTACTCGAACTCTAAACATGAAACGTGAAAAGTTTCACGTTTCATCCCAATTGCGAAGAACATATATATACAAACCTTAAACGCCTCGCGTCACCAAATTATACTTCTCCTCTACCGGTACAACACCGCATGTCATTAGCGCCGAATAAGATTCAAATTCAACGAGTGGAATAAAAATAAAAAAAATATTCATAATAGAAAACAAGAAGAAAACCAAAAATGAAAAGAAGTGAGCTGAAAGGGAATAATAACTCAGAACGATTTATTACTCATCATTATGTGTTATTATTTTGGAGACAAAAATAGAGTCTTGTTTATCCCTTTTGTAAAAATATTCAGACAATTTCCAGCAAAAAGAAAATGAAAATGTTAATCTAGAAGAGGTCAAGTATTTCATCTACGAGTCACTCCAGCACTTGTTCAGGAACCAAATAAGAGAGGAAAAACATCCTAATTATATACCACAGACATAAACTTCACAAGAGCCACTTAGGTAATTGTATTAAAGCCTTTGCAAAGCACTTGTTGTGGTTTTCCTTCTTTTTATATCTTATCTAGGATCAAAACTTTTTGGGTTCCGGTAACGATAAGCATTTTGTAAAAAAAATCTTTAAAAATTCCAATTGCTCAGCCACACAGACCTAGATAAAACCAATCCACATATTTAAGCCATGCCATCCTGCTTCCAAAAAAATGATAAAGAACATTTAAAGAAATAACCCTAATCAAGTTCCCTTTAATTAAAATCATAGGCTTTTTCAAGATTTCTTTCTTTTCTTTTTTTCTCAAAAGACAACATCGGACAAACAGTAGAAAAAAAAAAAAAAGCAAAACCAAGCTGCATCCTTCCCCCATGAAGAATTAAACGAGGACGAAAAACGAACATATGCATTTAAAAAAAAATAAGAAGCCCCCCTCACAACAGCGAAAACCCGATGCGATCTCGTTTTTTAACTTTCGACATCGCCCACCCCCGCACGCTTATGAAAGAGTCGCACCCCGATAAAAAAATAATAATAATAATTAACGACCCCCCCCCGTTGCCACTATTTTCGGCGGAAAGTTAAGATTTCTTTTGATTTCTTCAGCATAGATTTCAGGTCGAAAATACGAAAAGAAAGTATCCCCCACCTTACCCTTTAGGGATGATAAATTTAAAAAAATCTTCTTTGTGTTTTCTTGATTTTTTAACGGCTGCGGTCGGGGAATAGAACCCCGTTCCCCACCACACACTTTTCGGCTTCACCAGCCAAACAAAAGGGACCGTAGGCTTTTTGGGAATCCGAACCCGCAGCCGCACCGGCAGCTTAGAAACACATTCCCATTCCCCAGCCGGAGACAATTCAAAACCACCTAGCCCTTATTCCATCCAAAAGGACTACCAACAGGGAGCAAGAAGCGAACGTGGCTGGCAATCGCCCCCCATTCTTTCTTGAATTCACATCAATGCACTATTCGCCTTCCAAACCCTCATTTTGGAACGATTTCTAACCAACCCATCTCATCCCTATCGGTATCTTATTCTTTTTATCCTATTCCCTTATGTAGGTGAAAAAAATTGACCTACCACCACAATAAAAAGTTACGAAACAATTTACCAACAACTTTTTGTTCTTATTCCATTTTGCTGACTTCGGTAGAGATTTGTAACGGCTCAAAACATGTTGAGTTGCCGCTTTCTTCCTTCGTCGGGGAAGCGGACTGTGTGGCTGGAAATCGCGAAGTTCTTGGGATTCCAAAAAGCAGCCTTCCCAAAATTACGGCAATTTATGGAAAATGGCTACCAATTTCAAATTCTTGTCTGCTGATGACTTTTACATGGTATAGAACTCCGACGTGTCGTCCGTGTGGCTCAATGGAAGAGCATCTGACTACGGATCAGAGGGTTGCAGGTTCGAATCCTGTCACGGATGTTTTTTTTTTTGCTTGCGTAGTGAGTTATTGGAAAGGGGGTAGTGGAAGGAAAGATGGATAGAAGAAAATGGGTCATTTTCTGTCGCGCTCGTATTTAGCCGACGAAGCCGAAAAGCGTTTTGGTAGAGGCCGGGGGGCTAGCTTCCACCATTATTATTATTATTTTTATTAAACCTCATTAAGACTTTGGGGAGCGATTGCTAGCCACGTTCGCGTCGTGCTCTCTGTTAGTAGTCCTTTCGGATGAACTAAGAGCTAGGAAATTTTGAATTGTCTCCTTCGGAGGAATTGGAATGTGTTACTAAACTGCCGATGCCCTCCCACCGCATTTGTTTTATGTGCGCTGCGGGTTCGGATTCCTTAAAGCCCAAGGCCCCTTTTAGCCAAGAAAGCCGAAAAGTGTTTAGTAGAGGGCGGGGAGCTGGTTCTGGACTTCAACAAAATTCAAGACAACACAAAAAAGATTATTTTTATTTTTATTATCATCCCTAAAAGGGTGGGGCCTTTGGCCCAATGAACCATTAACCATTAAAATAAAGGCGATGGGCAAGGTTTTGTAACGCATTCCAATTCCCCCGAAGGGGACAATTCAAAATTTACTATCTCTTAGTTCATCCAAAAGGACTGCTAACAGAGAGCACGACGCGAACGTGGCTAGCATTCGCTCTTCACTTCTTTTATTACTTTCCATGCCCCTTCTTATCTGCGGCTGCGGGTTCGGATTCCTACAAAGCCCAGGCCCCTTCTATTCCTTGGTTCGGGTTTGACGACCAACAAAGTGCAATAATGTCTCAAAATATTATCTTTATCTGTATTACTTTCCATGAAATCTTGGTTTATGCGTTTGACTTGACTTCTACTAGAAGTTATGCTATGTTCTTCATTGTCTCTCTCTTACATTATATTTTATCTTTTATATTTTACAATGACAGATAGCTTAAAGTCCTTCGTGGTTCGCACTTTCAGAAAAAAAGAAGACAAAAGAAGAAATGAATTTCTTAACTTTTGTCCTTCGAAAAGGTGGTGGTAACGACGTCACATTCGTCCTTTCCCTACTTGCTTACAAGGGTATCGAGACATTTTTTTTCCTCTGTTAGGGTTCTTTGCCTATGTGCAGTGTCTCGTTTTTCATATATAAAAAAACATGCGCTCTTTCACCCTTCTATCTTTATCTAGGGCAGCCATGTGGCATGGCGCCGTTGGATGTTTTAACGTTAAAAGCTTCATTGGCTTGTCGACAAAAGACGCTAATTAATATTCTTTTGCTATTTTATCATTTG
>JASAOA010001600.1:0-23384 GCA_030849815.1 Vickermania spadyakhi | reverse complement strand
GTGCGGCCGCAGTGGGGGTGTTGAGTGCCAAGGCAGAGGCCATCTTAGCCGCATCCCGCTCTCGTGCGGCCTCCCTCGCGGCATTCTCGAACAGCTCGGCCGCACCGGAGCAGAAGCCCACACAGCTGGAAAAGGAGAGGGTGGACTCCACCACTGCCACGACTGGCTTCCCTTTCCCGGGTGCGTCGGCTCCTCGCACCCCACCCCCCCTTGCCCCACCTCGCACTGGTGGAGTGGCGGGAGCGACTCTCGCGTTGCGGGCATCGGCTCTCCGATCGGCCTCCTCCTCGTCGTCGTCACGACATCACCGAAAAAACAGCTCTGGGGAGCGCCATCGTTCCTCCTCTGCCGTTTCCTCTCGCGAAAAGTGTGCGCCACTCGAGGATCCGCATCCGCGTTGCCCTCCTCCCACGCAGCAGCACACCGACGACGACGACGACACCCCACCACCCTCGAGGGGTCCTGTTGAAGCGATACCGCAGCTATCGTTGAAGCGGATGGAGGGCCGACACGCCGCGACGTTGGGAATGCCAGTGGCGGTGTGCTACGGTGGGAACCCGGACTTGGACATCTCGGATATCGAGGCCGCCGACGATGCCGAGGAGGAACGGGATGAAGAGCGAGTCGACGCGCGGAAGGCCGCACCAACACCGCGGCACGACGGTGCGCTGCATCCGCACGAAGAGAAGAGGAGTGCAGAAGCGGAAGACGCTCTGCTGCGCTCCTCCTCATTCCCCGTCGCGGCGGTTCGTGTGGAGAACGCCACAGGGCCACTTCGACGTCGGACCGCTTCGGTTCACCCTGAGCTCCCTCTCGTTCCAACGTCAGGTGAGTTGTGTGGAGGGGAACGGAGCCCACATACCGCCTCTCCACTGCCACAACGTCGTAGTCGTCGTCGAACCGCTTCGCGTGAAGGAGGGCTCGTCCAGGAGACGAATTTTGTCGCCACTCCAGCGTCGATCCTTTCCTTGCTGCATCCAGAAGCGCAGAAAAATACGTTTGGCCAGCAGCAAAAAGAAGAAGACGAACACGAAGCGGTCGTGGGGCAGCGATCAAAGGGATTCACCGCAGAACCGAGGGAAATCGCAATGGATTCGACGCCAGCGAACAGTGTCACTGCTGCACGCAATGGTACTCAAGACGAGGAGGCCCGTCAGCGGAACAGGAAGTCGGAAAATGCGGGTGAGGATGTCGCTGGAAGTGGAGTCGAAGACCCGCCGCGGCGTCCATCTCCTCGCAACGCCTCCACTGGCATCCGGGAATCTCCAGTAATGAGGAAGCACAGCGATGAGGGGCGAGAGCAGCAACCGCTTGCGAGGGCTCCACTCCTCGTGCCGGTCACGAAGGAGGAAACGAACGTGGTGGTCTCCCCCACCACAACGAAGTCCTTTTCGGGCCCGGGCAGCGCCACACCTTCTGGCGACAGCAGCTCTGCCACGGCGTGTTGGACCTCCGTACGGGACCCACCTCGTGTGTCCCCGTCAGAGAAGCCGCCCAACTTCAAAGCAGAGCTGCACGACGGCGAGCACCCTCAACAGCCGCGAGTGGGAAGTCCACAGTGCCGTGCAGCGGAGAGGGCTCCTCGGAAAGACTCCCTGGAGCGAGCGCTCGACTCGACTAACGCTCTCCAGCGGTTGCGGTGCTTTGCCCTGCCCGTCGTTTCACCGGCTCGTGTCTTGTGTTATTCGATGGGGTTGTTTACCCTGATGGTGGGCGGGGCAGCGCTGCTGGCATGCCGGCAGACCTTCTTCCCTTGGAGTACCGTTTTCCGGCATGCGTTCGGCTGGGACGAGTAAAACGTAGAGAATAGACAAATCAATGCAATGAACTCACTTTCCTGTACTTTAGGTATAATCTGTTGCTTTACTACATTCATTCGTTACGGATGAAACAGAAAGCAAGAAAAAAAAAATACAAATCTTTTATAATAATTCTCTTTTACTTGTACGTCACTTCTTTTTCTTTCTTTTCTTTGCTTTCTGCTCTTGAAGGCGTGCTATTAATTGTTGATGTGGTGGCTTGTGTAATGTTAGTTGTTTTGATCACCGTACAGATGATTATGGTGGATTCATCCACCTATTATTAACTCTTTTGTTTGTTGGATTGCTTTCACTCCTGTGAGATGCAACTGCCTGCAAGCATCTCTTCAAGAACTTGACACTGCTTTCATTTTATTTCGTATTATTTATTATTATTATTATTTTTTTTTTTTTGAAACACCTGTACCACGTGATATCATGTTTTTTTTGGTTGTTTGTATGTGTGTATGACGATTCGGTTGTTGAGCTTCCCCTTCAGCAATCCGGATGTCATCATTGGTAAATCAACGGCTGTTCTTTTTCTGTTGTTTTCTTCTTGCGATGCTCGTACTCCCTACTCTCAATTGGTTCCTTTACAGGAAAGGAAAAATGAATAGTTAAAGAAAAAAAAAAGCGAAGTCGTGAATAATGTGTGTGCCTTGACCGGACAACAACAATTCTCAAATTTCCCAGGGCGCTGAGAGAGGTGCCACTACTCTGTGATGGAAAGTTGTCTTCGTTAAACTGTTCATTAATTTCCATCTGCGGCTCCTTTCGTCTCCTCCCTTCGCTCTTTTCTGTTTATGGGAGAAGAAAGTGCTTGTTGTTTTAGTTTATTTTAAACATAGTAATATAGTAAGGGTTTGAGAGCGCGAAAAAAACACCAAAAAAAACACTATCACTCATTTTTTCTTTTTCTTTTTATCTTGGCTTCGTATTTCCCCCTCGCCATGCAGCCTCAAGCAAAGGACATCGTTGTTTTCTCACTCCCTCCGTCGGCAGAGCCGCTTCCTGTCTTCCCCCCTACCGAGGAGCAAGAAGCACTGCTTCAGGGCGGGAGTCTGCTCACCGCACGAGGAGGAGCGACGGCTTTTCGTCCTTCGCCTTCGTCGTCGCCTCCAATAAGAGAGCACTCGCCGAGTGGTTCGGTGCCGGGCTTCTATGTGGGCCAGGTGCTCCCATCCGAGGGGGCGGAGAAGAGCAGCGCAGCAGAAGAGCATTGGAAAGTCGAAGTGCTCTTCTACGCCAAGGAGCCCCTGCCAGAATCCACCGAACCGCAAGAAGGAAATGCGAGGCCCTCTGACGCCCCACTACGACTCCGTAAAATTCCACCCCCACCCCCACCACCCCCCACTGCCACTGTCACTGCCCCGCTGTGCCCGCTGAGTCCGCTGCAGGAAGGGAGAGAAGGGAGTGAGGCGGAGCTGGAAGAGGACGACGCCTTCTCCATCAATGATGAAAATGAGTTTCAACTCGATCTCCCGCAGCAACGCAGGGACGCCACCGCCACCGCTCCTCCGCCGAACCCCTTCGGGACGAGTTCGAAGAAGCATCCGCTGCCGGCTGCCTTCACGGGGGTGCCCGAAGAGGATCTTCTCGAGATGGACGACGTGGAAGAAATGTCGCAGCGACGCCACGAACTGCAGCAGGATATTCAGCTCAGTCGAGACCGCGTGGCGGAAATTCATCATGTGCTGTCTCAGCGCCAGCAGCGCCTGCGAGAGCGTCACGCCGAGGCCAAACGCATGGCACAGCAGAGCTCGAAGGATTTAATGGTAGCGTATAGCATGATCGCCGCTGTGCAACCGCAAGCCTGGCGAGAGATGCGTCAAGAGCGTTTGGAAGCGGCTCCACCATCGACCCTCGTCTCCTCCTCTCTCGCGAATAGCCGTCGGAGGACGTCTAAATCCGGCGGTGGAGCCGCGGCAGAGGTCCTCCCGAAGGTCCAGCTCCTGTGGGAAGCCATTGGACACCTGCTCGGAGAGGAGGTGGTGAACCAGCACTGGGTCGCCGCACACGAGGGAGGCGAAACCCCAAACGCTAAAACGCCGAACGGAAAAGAGAATGCGAGGGAGCGCTGCTCTGCGAGTCCGTCCCCCTCACGAGCGACCTCCAAGGCTCGCACGCAGCCCCCCCAGAGCCGAGACCCGTCCTTGGGCTCTCTCGCACCAGAACGCGTCCCTCTCCATCAGCGGGTTCGGCACTGCTCCGACTTGCCCATGCTGTTGACGTGCTTTGACACCTCCCCGTTGGTCTCGACGACGCCCTCCGACTCCCTGACGGTTCCTCTTCAGTGTATTTCTGAGTGGGATTCCGACGTTCTCGATGCCGTTTCACCGGTGTGCGTTGCCCTGTTTCGCTGGGTGCAGGCGGTGGTCCAGTCCGTCCAGGCGCAGCAGCGCGTTGTGCGGGAGAAGGGCGACTGCACCGTCGGCCAGCCGGAGACGAGTTCCGACGTCAATGCGGAGGAGCCCTGTTTGCTAGAAGACGGCGAGCCCAACGAGGCAGCGCTGCGGCGTGAGCTGGAAGAACACGAGGAGTACTTGGAAATGGCCAACGCCGAACTGCTGGAAATTGAAGAGCTCCTCACTGACATGGTGAAGGCGCATCATCTCCAGATGGAGCGCTTAGCGCAGCCTCCATCTTCATCCGCGCTCTCCCTCGCACAACCCCAACACGACATTGCCCACGACGCCGGCGTCACTGGCCATGTTCGCATCATTCCGAGGGGACACATCTTCTTCATCTTTCCCCGCAACCACAGCAGCCATAGCCGTAACGAGGCGGAGGAGGGGGAGGAGGAGGCTTTGTCGCAGCTGTACTTTCACGCCCACTCTATAGAGGATGTGGATGCCGCGAGGAACCGGGGCGATGACGACGACTCCAGTTATCTCTCCCCAGAGCTCTCGTCGAGTATCCGGAATGCCTTTCGACAGCACCAGGCTCCCGCAGTCTCGTCTTGTGGTCCTCCTCCTCCGAAGAGTAGCCACACCACCAGCGATGACGCCGCTCGGGCGATACCGCTGTTGGATCTGACAGCAACGGACTCCGCGCCACCGCCACTGAATAGCGTGCGCTGCCGCTTCGATCGATTGCACGGGACGCCTCGGTTGACGACCCCTCGGATTGGTGGAGGTCGACTGCGGACGGCGCGGGCAGGGGGAGGCCCAGCGGTGCTGCTGAGGAGCCACACGAACAGCCTCCACCCGCCGTCGAATGGCCCCCACAGCAGCAGTACGGCCATGGGTGGGGGACTACCCATCGGATCCCCACGCATCGCACCCCAACAAAATAGTAATACTACTAATAATACCCATTCCAACACGGCATTCTTTCAAGAACAACTCCGACAAGTGGAGAGGGAAAAACTCCAGTTAGAGGAGACGAATCGAAAGCTGGAAGCCCAGGTAGAGAAGGCCTTGCGTGCGAACCCCGCTCAGGCCCAGCTGGAGCTGATGGAGAAGGAGTTGGAAGCCTACGCCGCGGACTTTCACAGGGTGAAGGAGGAGCGGGACCAGCTGCTCGCTGATCGCCGTTCCAGTCCTTTCAAAGGAGGCCACAGCCCTTCTTCGCTCGGCGCTGCAGCCGGTTACACTCGGTCCAGCACCGTTACCGCGTATCACAAGGGTGTCGCACACCTCCACGACGGCGCCTCCGCCCCTAGTTTCATCCCCTCGCAGCACATTGTCATCGAGAAGCTGGAGGAAGAGCTGTGCACCAAGTGTGCGGTCATTGCGGAGCTGGAGGACAAGTTGTCTGTCTCCCTGAGTACGATCCAGCAACTGGAGCGGAACGTTCAGGAGGCGGTACAGCAGCCGCCGGGGAGGAGCTCGCCTGCGGACTCCCCTTTATCGCTACCTCTCCCGCTGTCGGTAACCCCGAGACGACCGGTCGATAGTGGTGGGGAGGGAATCGGGTGGGGTGAACGCCACGCCCTCCCTTCCCCTCTCTCCTCGACCCCAGTCGGCGTGCCGTCACCCAGCAGCGACGACGTGACCCGGCTGACGGAGGAGAAGACGTCGGTGGAGTTCAAACTCAACCGCGCGCTGCATGCGGAGAAGGAGAAGTCGGAGGCACTGCAGAAGCAGAAGACAGAGACGGCGACGCTCTGGAAACACGTGGAGGAGCTTCGAGACAAGCTTCAGAAGCGGGAGGTAGAGTCCCAGCTGCTCGTTCAAGAACTCCAGCGCTGTAAACAAGAGAGTATGAAGCGCCAATCGTCCGATACAGCGCTCCTCCACGCCTCCTCCTTGTCCTTGTCCACCTCCCTTCATTCACAGCACCCGAGTGGGGTGAACTGTTCACCCTCCGGTGTAGCGGCCTCCTCCATCGCGGGGGAAGGGGCGGGTTTGCATGCCGCCTCCCCGGCCGGCTCTCTCATGTCCTTCGCCTCAGCGAGCCACGGCACCGCGTCGGCCACCACCACGGTGCCGATTGACCGCATGACGCTCATGGAGCTCCGCCACGCGGTGCGGCAGCTGCAGCAGCAACTGGAGAAGAGCGAGTCCAGCCGACTGCGGCTGGAGATGGAGCAGCAGGCCACACGCCGCACCCTCACCGAAGAGCGACGCCGCATTAAATCCCTGCGCCACGTCCGTCTTCAGGTGCTGGAGAAGATGAGCGAGACGGTGCAGAACTCGTTGGCGCAGCACCAGACCGACACGGAGGAGACGTCAAAGTTGCTGAAGCAGACGGGGGAGGAGTTCATGGTGAGTTTGAATCGACTCCCTAAATCGGTGGGCCCTGGCATCTTCAAGGAATAAAGAAAGAAAAGGGAGAGAGAGAGGTGCCCGTCGTGAGAATAGCACCATCAAACTGACGTAAAACAGTACTATAGGTTACTATAGGTTCTTGTGTCACACACCCCTCACATACGCGTCGTTCCAAAAAAAAAAAAAAAAAATAATAATAATGACGTTTCGGGAAGCCCTACTCATGCCAACTTACGGGACGATACGCAAACGAGAAGAAAGCAGCGCATTTTTTTTTAAAAAAAAAGATCAGCGGTATGCTGCGGAGAATTATGGCTGTAACAAGTTTTGTGAGTGATGAGTTTGATTTTTATTTTTCTACCTCCTCCCCCACCCCCCCCTCCGGAACAAGTGAGTGTTGTGCTTGAAAAAAAAAAAACAGTACTAGGGGAGGCTTGGGGAGGAAGAGGTCTCTGTACGGCGCAGACGTCGATTGTGTACGACGATTTTGCGTATTCTTTCTCGTGAACTGAAGAAATCGGACGACGTGCAGTACACAATACGGTTCGGCGCATAAGCACCTAAAATAATAAGGTGTTAAAAAGGAAAAAAAAAACATGGAATACGTATTTGCATTATTGTTTCTTTGTTTTTACTTTCCAGTGTGCTGTTTGTTACTGCATGATGGATATCATTTATTACTTGTGCGGTACATTTATATGTTGTTTGTGTTAAAGGAGAGGAGTTGTGTTCTGTTCGTTGATTTTCTTCAGCTTGAAAAACAGCGAAACAGAAAAGGAAGAGAGAAAGAGAGTCTGGAACGGCATTGATTTGCTTTTTTTTTATACATACAACAAATGACCGTTAAATATCGTCCAGAGGTTTTTTTCGCTTGATTTTTATCATTGTTAAATCTTTAACCACTTTCTGTATGGTTTCCTTCTATCCTATCCATCGATGAAATTTCTGTTCTGCAAACACTTTGAAAAAAAAAAAAAAAGAATATTAATAATACAACAAAAAAAAAAAGAAGTCATAACTATCAATATCAAATCAAGGTTTGATTTCTACTTGGCAGTCATGGGGATGCCCCAAGTAGTCTTCCACTGTGTTTGTGTGCGTACGACATAAAAAATTTCCTCTTTGATTCTTTACCACATATATTTAATTTTACTTTTCTAGTAGAAATATCTGTCGCGTTGGTCTTCACCATTAAATATATTCTTTAGTGGTGTTTATTACATCTTATTAAAATTATTACACATTAAGCCCCTAAGCAATAAACTTTTATAAAAATCGTAATAGGGTTTTTTGAGGGCAATTGGATCTGAAAACTCAATAAAAGTCTAGTAGAGAGGAAAAACAACAACAGAAAGGCCCGTCAACGAGTTGAAGTGAAAAGAGAGATATTTCATTTAACTCTACACTTTTCGGAGAGCGCCGCAGGAACTCCACTCTTTTTTTACCTCTGCTTTACTTTATTGCTACTAAATTACTATATATCTATATTAGTATATTAATTATTTCATTAGTATATTGTTGTTTAGTGCGGGGATTATTGATATTTTTACTTTTCTTTTTTTTCTTCTTCCACAGGCTGCCTTGATTTCCTATATTTAGTGGTTCAAACCTTCTTTCTATTACAATATTATTTTTTATTTTATTAGATTATTATTTTTTTAAAAAAAACTTTTGTATGATATTTTGTTGTGATCTCCAATCCACTGCACATTATTTAACGATAGAGAGAGGTCTTCTGCCCCTGTGAAGTGCTCTTTCTTCTCTATTCGTTCAATTACAGTTTTTATGTATTTATTTATCTGTCTGATATTTTCTTGAGGCGTTTAGTTCATTCCCATCATTCGTCCATCGAGAATAACGGAAGAACACAAAAAGAGCACGACAGGGCACACAAAACAATAATATAGATATACACAAAAATATCTATAAAACAATATTTTTTATAAATTAAAAAGTATTGTATTCTTTTCCTCTCTTTTTTTTTTTTTTAAACTCTAGCTAATTACGCGCAGCCGATAGTCAAAAAATATAATAGAATTGTAGCAACTATACCTTTTTCTTGCTGTTGTTGCTTGCATTTGTAACTGATTTTGTTCCTTTCACCTGCACTATATATAGATATTGTATATCAAAGATTGAGCGGCACTTTCTTATTATTACTTTATTGTTGAAACGCACAGACTCGGTTCTTCATACTCTCTCGCAAAAATCGTGGTTTCTGTTGTTGTTGTTGTTATCGGTTCGCACTCCGTCTGTTTTTTTTTTTTTTTTTTCTCCCGTAAGGGCTGAGCCTGGGCACAAAAGCTACTTTGGACTTACGGAGCACCAGCCACATCCCTCTTACATCACACGCTCTTTGAAGTGCATATTCTCACGTTATTGTTGCTATTGTTGTTACGAGCGGAGGAAGACGGAACTGTGAGAGAAGAGAGACACACTAATAGAGAAAAAAAAGTTGCATTACATTTTGTGCAAACGTCAGGCATGACCACCTCTAGTTCCACACGGCCAACCTCGACGCGCCGCGCATCGTCTACCCTTAGCATCGGCTCGCAGGGCAGTGTGATGGAGAGCAGCTCCAACGCTCGATCCACGAAACAACTGATTCAGCAAATTAACAATTATCATCTGCCTGGAAGTTTCTCAGGCAACGGAAGCCAACTGCTCTCACCAAATAACAGTGCTAATAATACCCCTCGGCAGCACGCACTCGCATCACAGCCGGCAGCGGCTACCACGACGCGTACAACGAGCAGCACGAAGTCTCTTTTAGCCTCGTCTTCATTTCCGGCTACGGAAGTGTTAGGAGGAGGTTCAACACAAAATGCACCGCCAAAAAGTAGTGAAAGCAGCAGCAACCCTACGAATAATCGCAAACCTAATGCGAGTATGAGCTCTCGCATCGCCGCTCATTCCTACCACAACTCCAGCTCTTACTCGAGCGCCGCGGTGCAGGCTCGCATCACCAAGAAGCGTCATGAACGGCTCGGAGGCGTAGGCGAGACGAGCTACTCTCCTCAACCCACTGCCGACGACTCTGGGATTAGTAGTCGCGTCGTGGGACCGGGTATGTTATTTCAGCCCATTCATCGCCCTCACAGCAGTCCCACCCGATCTCCCGCATTTTCTGCTACGGAAGATCGGCCTCTCTCTGGCCAGCACTCCGCTCACACCACCTCAACTGCTCCTCACCACCCTAGTGCTACGGTGAAAAGTAGCAGTGGTAGTCCGTCCCACTCGAACTTGTCGATGGCTGGCCGACCCCCCATCAGCGGAACCACCCGCGGCAACGCCTTCGTGGGGGGGAGTACGAGCCCCAGCAGTAGTATGGCCGGGCCGTCAACCCCCTCCCCCACCGCGTCTACCAGCTTGGCCCTCTTCACCACCCCGAATCGCAGTCTGAATGCGTTCTCCATCGCATCAGTGGGTGGAATGGCTGTGGGGAGTTCCATGATGAGTCTAACCAGCAGCCGAGCGAGTCTCATGTCTCCCGCAAGCCTCTCCTCTACTGAAATCGTCCCCTCACGCCCGCACGCCGGCAGTCGGCGGAGCACCGGGGCGTTTGCCTCACCTTCTAGTAACCGTAAACGTCGTAGTGGCTCAGCGTCGCCTGCCGCCCCGCCACTTCTTCACCGCTCCTCGAGCCCCGCCTCTCCTCCAACTCCCAATGCCGCGGTGCAGCACGTGAGTAAAATACTGTTCCCCACACACGAGAGCACAGCCTCCCCCACACCAGTGGGGACCGCTCAGAGTCCCCACTGTGAACCGAGAGCGGCGGCGTGGGGACACGAAAGTCTCCACCCTGGCGGACTGTTAGGGGGTGCGCACACCCTCCTCCCTGTGGTAGTACCGCCGGGTGGAAGCGGGGCCACCAGTGCCAGGGATACGGTGATGCCCTTCTTGTCCTACGCTCCTCACAGCGGTCTGGTCTCCGTGCCTACGCCCACCATGTCCCTCTCATCTGGACCAAGTTTTCCCATCACGGGCGCTCCTCTACAACGACAGCTACACTCCCCCCACCCACACATGGAAGATGCGGTGGCCATCGAAAGAAGTTCACTCAGTACGCCCTCCGCTACCACCGACGCACTGCACCTCTCATCCCAGCGACTTCCCGTCGGAGCGGCAGGTGCGGGTGAGGAGAAGCACGAACCACCAGGCGGTAGCAGTAAAGGCGGAGGGCTGCTCCTTCTCGACACGACACCCCGAACGCCGTCCACCTCGGTCAGCACCCATGTCCCGTCCCCACGCATGGTAAGTGGGGCCCCTCTCCCTCCGTCCGCCGTCGCTCCAGCGGGGGAGATGGGTAAACAAAGTGCTCCAACCTACGCTACGTCAAAGGTGGCAGACAATCTTCGCCGCACCTTGGCGCAGGCCGAGGCGGTAGGGAAGGATAATGCAAGTGAACAAGGGGAACGGAGGGACAGCCGCACCACCACACCCGTAGCGATACCGTGTGCTCCCAGTACCTCCACCACTGGAGCTCCGACGATGGCGGAGGCGGCAGTGAAGCAGCGAGAGGCGAGCGTGGAAAAACAGAAAACGAACATTTCCCTCAGTTTGGAGTTTTCCAGCAGCTCCTCCAGCGCCTCGTCCGCCGTCCCCTTAGACGACCTGGCAGACAAACAACTCTTAACAGGTCGCTTACCACCGCATTCGAATGAAAACGAACAGAAGACGAACAAGGATTACCATTCCAGCAGCAGTGCGCATCCGTCTCACTTGGAGGAAGCCTGCAGCGCTCCTCTGTCACGGGATAACGCCACAGCCACCACCACCACTGTAAAGAAAGTTCCAGATAGTGCCGCCCAACACAACACTTTTCTCACACCCGCGATGGAACCCTCTTCGCGTTCGACTTTCATCTTAGGCCCCAGTACCGCTGCAGCACTGGTTTCCCCCACTCCGCCATCGCGTACCCATGCCACTGCTCTACCAGCCCCGAGGGTGTTGAGCAGCTCCTCCACACCAATAGCATTGACAACTCCTGCCCCGGTACCCTCTACCACAGCACCCGCGGTCCCCAACGAGAGCACGGCTTTACAGGCGTCGAACGGCATTAAGAGTTGCGTTCCGGCTTCCGCTTCAACTGACACGAACAATAGCTCGACGCCAGTAAGTAATCAGAGCTCAAGCAGTGCTCGTGACCGCGCAATGAGCGCACGCGTTCCTCCATTGTGGGACATCTTACGAGAAGAAAAAGGAGCCCCCACAACGTCTGGAAGCCCCTCCCATACCTCATCCGCGGACTCGAACGGCGTGACAGTGGATGCAGGTGCGCCAACTAACAATACTACGACGAACCACCGTAATAATAATGATAATGATAATAGTGCGGCTCCTCCGCAGCGGTTCATCTGGATGGGGAATACTTCTATGAACTTAGCACCAACCCCGCGCTGTAGCGTGCAAGTGGGCTCCAGTATCAGCAGCCGTAGCAGCAATCGTCCCTCTACTGCCCAGGAGAACAACCGCACCCAGCAGCCTCCATCCCCATTCACGACGACTACCAGCCCGGCAACACGCACACCAGTCGTGCACTTCCACCAAGGCATCACGACAAATCCGAATTCATCATCGGGCGCTGCGACAAGTGCGAGCGATGTCCAGCCACAACCATCTCCACCGCCGTCGATGCCGTCGTCCTGTGGGCAATCGGCCTCTTCGACCTCCCCTGTGCTTCGCGTATCGAATAGCTGTCGCACCATCAGCACCGGAGTCGAAGGCTCCGACTCCACCCGTGTGGCTCGGAAGCTGGACCCCTTCACCTCCAACCCCTCTGCCCCCATACAGAAGAAACCCGTACCCGTGTTACACCGAAATCATAATACGATGAATAATAGTGTGAATGGTAGTCATTCCACTCCCTCCTCGACATCTGCCGCTCCCTCTGCCTCCACCCCTGTTCCAGCTTTACCAGCGGCGAGCAACAGCGCCACCGTGGGTGGTGCGACGTCTCCGTCTTCGAAAGCCGCGGCTTACGAACCGACACCGACGCCTCCAACTGTCGCGCCACGGAGCCCTGTCGCACCGGTCTCCCCGCACCGAGTTGCGCTTGCCGCCACACGTGCGATTCCTCTACACGGCACTGGGGCACCTTCAGTTCGACTGGGTAGTGGACCCCGCACCGCCACCACTACCATGCGGACAGAGCCCACGCCGGTGGCGGGAGGTCCAGTCATTAGTCCCACAAGACAAATTCTAGCGGCTTCTCTGTCCCCGTCTCCTGTGCATCCCACCACCCGCTCCGCTACACCCGCCCCCACAGCACCAGTGACTTGGGTCAGCGCCTCTATCAGTCCACCACAACGAGCCAGTGGAAGTAGCAATGCCACACGAACCCCTTCCACATCGACTGCCAATGCGACCCCGAGTCCTTCACCGGCGAGTACCACGACCAGTGGCCGTTCACGAACAGTCTCGGCCAATGGTGTGGTGGAATCCAGTGTCAAAACCTCTGTGAAGAAGCGGGCGAGCTCTGACACCAAGTGTGTGGTCACGATTTCAGCAACTCGAATAGTTGCAAAGACGGAAGAACCGTCGCACACCAATGCCTTCTCCGACAGTGCCACCAGTAGCAGCAGCAGACAGAACAGCCCAGGGTTAAGCAGCAACCCCCCCTCACCCACGACTCAGCAGCGTGCCACACAAGATGTGTCGATTCCCTCATCCAAGAGTACCGCCGCTGCAGCTAAAGCCGCTCCCTCTCCTACTCCGACCACTACCACCCCACCGGCGTTCACGGTACAGGAAGTCCCCGGTAAGAATGGCAGCGATAGTACCACCACCGCTACAGCAGTGGGCCCACCTAGTACCCCCTTCACAGTGGGTTCGACGGCTCACACGGCGCTATCCCCAGCGGGCTCGGCAAAGACCATTACGACACCCGCCGCTGGTACCAGTAGTAACCCCACCAAAGTGGCGAAGCCCACTCCTGGAAAAGAAAACCCCGATGCGGCAGCTGCCAGCTCCACCACGACTACGCTCACCCCCTCGTCTCAAAAGCAAGCCGCACCCGCAATGACAGCACCAGGCGGAAGTACAACGCTGGCGCCACCCCCGCCTCCACCACTTCGACGGAACCCGCTGTCTCAGAACGCTCTTCCCAGTATTCGGACCCCCACCGCTGCCAACGGGACCGGCAAATCCGTCGCTACAGTGGTCTCCACGAACCACCCGGAATCACCGGCTGCTTCCCATCAAACCCACCATAGCAAAGCGGCGAGTGGGAAGCCACCAATGGCTCCGTCAGGGGGAAGCACTCGCCGCAGTGCATCCACATTCCCGGGAGCAGCCCCCAGCTCCGATACGAGCAACACGAAGACTGCTACGCCCGATACGACGAAGGTGAGCACTCACCCTCATGCATCAATCACACCGCTCACAGCCGCCGTAGCTCCGACGATGAACCCTCCTCCTTCCTCATCTCCCACACCTGCGGTTGGCGCACGGAACGCCGAGCCAGCAGTGACGGCCGCCACCACACTCACTGCAGCACCTGCACGGCGGCCGATGCCGTCACCCTCTGCGCCACCGCCTCCCTCGCAACCAATGGCGGGGAAGACCACAGGGGCTAGCGCACCACCCACCCCACAAAAAGCTTCACTGACTCCTTCTGCTGTTCCCGCAGTGGCACTCTCTCCCAACACAGCAAAGCATCGTTGCAGCTCGAGTAGTGTGGATCCCACAGCCACGACCATTAACCACAGCAGCACGACTCCTCCTCCGACCGCTCCTTTGCTGGGGCAGCCCTTCAACAGTAACAGTAGCCGCGGTCCTCTCAACAGCCACCACCACAACGGCAGTAAGCAATTCCAGCTCCTCTTAGACGATGAAGACGAGGAGGACAACGGCCGTGGCTCACGACACCAACGAGGAAACGACGACGGCACGACAAGGGAAGGCGGTGCGTCGTCGCGGAAGCCCTCCTCTGCCACGCGTGGGAAGCCCTCCACCTCGTCGAGCACATCAGCAGACAACACACAGGACGACGCAGCGAAGAAGGACACCACCAGTGCTACTCGTCGTGGTTCAAGGAGTAGTAGCCCCAACAAGAGCAGCACCCGTGGTAGCAGTGCAGAAAAACAAAGTGGAAAGAACAAGGATTCTCCGAGTACTAGAAGCAGCAACAGCAGCACTGCGAGTGGTAGGGGTAGTGGGAGTCCGTTAGCTCGTGTCAGCTCCCCCTCTTCCACCGCCTTCGCTCCTGGAAGTGGTGCGCACACAGCCCACAGCAAGCGCTTGTCGAACCAGTACAGTGACAGTACCGTCGTGAACAGCCACGAAGACGAGAGTACCGACGATGAGGACTATGACGACCCGAAGCCCTTCTTCCCCGAAGGCTTTGACCGCAAGCGCGGGGCTCGGAAGCGAAACCATATCACCTTCCTGATGCCTGCAGCGGAGAAGGAGGAGCTCGAGGCGGACAGTCGCCGGCCTCCGCCTCCCGGGCATCACCCACCTCCTCTCTCTGCGGTGTTGCTGTTCGAGGAAGGCCGATGCCCGTACGAGCATCAGAAGGCGCTCTACTCCAGGGTGCACAAGCCGGCGGGGTCGAATGTCATCATCCCGAAAGGAGGCGGTATTCTGAGGTCCACATCCTCCGCCTACGCCGCGCGCCCAGGGTACGTGAAAGTGCCTGCTCTACCCGATTCCTTTGGTCGGGGGTTCGAGGAAGACCGAGCGTGTCGTCAACGACCCATCACCTGTCAGGTGGAGCAAACATCAGTGCTTTTAGGGTACCGAGGCGAGAAAGAGAAAGAAAAAATGAATTGCGGAACAACCATCTCTTAAAAGAGAGAGAGAAACAAGCGAGCAGGGACGGGGGGAGGGGGGGGGGGGTCTATGAAATGATGTGGAACCGCCTTCCTGCTGGAACAACCAGTCACACATAACCAAATGGATAGGTGATCCTTAGAGAAAAACAGATTAATGGACACTATCATTTGTATTTCTTTGACCCCTGTTCTCCGTTACGGAATCATGGATGAATTTTTTTTTCGAGGCCCACAACAACAGCACACTAAGAAAAAAATAAAAATACATGCACTTAACTACGTGGAAGTGTGAAAACGTCTTCTTTTCCTGACTTTTCTTTTCATATTTTATCGCACTCTCTATTTTTTTTTTTTCTCCTCTATTGCGTAGAAGTCTCCTCAATGAGCTTACATCCTGAGAGCACCGCCACTCTGGTGAAGTTGGCGCTCGCAGAGTCCCCTGACATCGAAGCGCTCCAGCAGTGCGTGGCGGGCGGAGCCGATGTCACGGCGCTGATCCCCGGACAACACATTCCAATTCTTTCGCAGTTCATTCTTCAAGGCCATCTGGAGGCAGTGCAGTCTTGCCTGGGCACCCCGAGGTCGGTAGACTTCACAGTGGTCTCACGCTACTTTCGGGGTCGGGGGGTGTTACACGTGGCGGCGGCGGTCAACACCTATGGTGGGGCGTCGTACAACCAGGCCTTGTTGGAAGCCATCGTCCACCGCATCGAGGTCCACCCGGAGGATTTGGTGAACTGGGGAAAGAGAGATTTGGACTTTATGAATTTTCTCTCTCTGGCCGCTGAGAATCAAGTCTTGCATGTGGTGTGGCCGATGGTGAAGCACATGCCCTTCTTTGCGGATCAGCTCGAACCCATACCGCTGATGGGGGAAGTCTGGGAGTGGGACTGGAACACCCTCACCCCCGCGGAGCAGGAGCTGCTGAGCAAGGACAAGGCGACGTGCTGGCACCAGGCCGACCCCCACACCGGCAAGCTATGGAAGTGCTGTACCAGCTCCCCACCCCAGACGTGCGTGGTGTGCGGGAGTGCGTGGCGGCTGGCGCAGATGTGATGTACATGGCGGCAGAACGTCACACTTGTGCAATTTTATCGTACTGTATCAATCAAGGGCTCCTTGACGTAATCGAGGTGATGTTTGTCGAAGCCCCGCGGATTGACTTCTTCTATGTGGATTGCTTTACTCGAACTCCCCTCCACTTCATTGGGCTAGGCAGTAAAAACGCGACGGTGGTGTGCCGCTTGTTGCACCTGGTGCTCGATCGGCTGGAGGCGCACCCAGACGAGGCGATGCACGTCCAGTGGGGTGTAAAGAATGCTCTGGGTCACGAACCCATTTCTCTCGCTGCAAGTGCGGGCTACCTTGCCGTGTGGGTAAAGGTATTGTTTCATGAAAGGCCCGTTCAATACTATCTCCAGAACCCAGGAAAAATACGCCTCTCTGCTGTGGTGAAACGCACGGATTGGGCACAGTTGAGTGAAGAGGACCGAGCTCGGTTTGAAAATGTTCGAGTGATAGACAAGGAGTGAGGAGAGTTGGAAGGGAGACAAAAAAGAAGAAGAAAAAGGGTTATTAGTTTACTGGTGTGTTGTTCTCTTGCTGAAATGGAATTTTTTGAACACTAATAATGTTAAAAAGGACAAAAGAGCTTTCGCTCGTTTCTTTCACGACGAAGATGAATAGCTAGGAAATCATCCACCTGCCCTTCACTCTTTCGGCATCTTACTGTTTCATTATATATTTTTTTGCTTTCAAGTGTCGGTGTGTTGTAAAAGACAAAAACTAATTGGTGGTTTCAAACCAGGAGCCTTGCCTCCCCACGGTCTTCAAACTGTTATTGTCTCGTTTGGACTCCACATGTTGTTGCTTTTCGTTGTTTTCTTTTTTAGATAGATAAAATATATTTTCTGCTCGGCATGAACCATGAAAAATACTTGACATGACCACGACACTATACAAATTTTGGGTGTAACATCTACTTCTTTTAGGCTTTCCTTTTATCGTCTCTTCTCTCTTCTCACTTGGAGAAAAAATCATCAGACCCTCGTCGTCGTGTTCATTTTCTTTTTCCTCTTTTTTTTTTTTTAGAATTTGTCTGGTAGGGGGTTACTATTCTTTTTTCTTTCTCTTCAAAGCTGCTTCCCGTCATTCGGGCTGCTTTGCGAAGGACGCAAAGAAATCGATGCTTTCACATCAAATTTCACTGCCACTCATCCTCGGCGGTGTAATTGCATTGGGGAACGCGTTGCTGTAGTACGGAGGAGCCATCCGTTCCGCGCGACGGCCCTCGCCTTTAACAAGCGCGAATGCCGGCCTTTTGCGCTGGGACTCTCAGGTTCGGGAATGTTTCGAACGAGGGGTAATGCTGCCTCCGAAGAAATACAGTACTTCATACCTTTGTTGTCATCGTGAGTTGCTTTTCCTTCTAGTGGAAGGTGTGCTACTGTCATCATTGTCCTCTCTTCTTTATATGCTTTACGGACCGCTGAAAATGGTGCGGGCCTTACTTTTTTTTTCCCCTCCTGAAACCTTACCGGTACTCTTGTTACGATGCACAACCAACCACCAACCTCAAGTGACCTCGGAATCATCCGAGCCTCGTCCTCCACTGTGCCACCTTCGAAAGCCAAGTTCCTGTCACGGAAATTTTGGGGGAGCGTATCATAAAGAAGCCCCTCGCCAACTCCTCTTTGAAACAATGGGTACGGGACCGCATCCAAAAGTGATCCCAAGGCTACCTTCTTGCACAGGTACATTGCTCTCGTCATTATCAGTTAGTGGGTTACTTCCAGCCTCTGCTTGGGAAGCATCTTGAGGATAATGGAGGCGAGGACATTGCTGCCCAGCGGGAGAGGAGCTCCGTTAAACTCCACGGACTAGTACAGAATGTACTTAGAAATCATCACCTCAAAGGGTGATAGGAGCTGCGCCATGTCCTGCTGCTTCTCGGCAACCTGGTTTACCTGCTTCGGGTTCTCAAGCCGTCACTTGTCTGGCACCGACTCATGCATCTGCATGCGGTCCAGACGCTCCATATGGCACGGCTTTGTCCATGGTTTCCATCGCTTGGTTCATGGCTGCCAGGCGGCTTGTCGACGCGCTCTCCGGTTGGGCATTTTTGCCTAAGTCTGCGCCATCGCATCGTTGCACTCCCTCTCCGAGAGCTCACCCCTCTCTCTGCTCGCTTCGATCCCCCTTGAGCATCTAGCTCATTCCACTTTTCGTTGGCAGTCCATCTATATATTTAAACAGACTTGGAATCCAAGGGGATGGAGAAACGGAAGATGTTCCGCAATGATTTGGGATTGCGTGGAGGTTGACCATCCCAACAACGGGAGTACTTCTTCTGGGGGGGGGGGTTCATGTTTGGAGCCCATGGTTGACACTCAGGGAGACCACGTCCTTACGTCCTTGCGTCCAACATTCAAAAGATGCTGCGGACCAGCCATCGCACAAAGGTAGCCGCCGAGCACCGAGGGAAAGCAGAGGCAGAGGGTCCGCCGAGAAGCACCGGCATTTGGCGAGGCCAAAGGAAAGCCCGCCACAACGGCTCTACACTCGGAGAAAAAACAAGAGTGGCTTTGCCATATTTCTGCGGGCGCAGGAGAGAGTAATCGTGCGATATTAGCTTTCGCCTTACGACAACGGGTGACACGGATCACAAAAGTCATCGTACAGTGCTCAGAGATGCACTAACGGCTTCGGCGGGATTGGAAGAGGCTCGTTGAACAGATTATTTTAAGTACGTGTATAACTTGTAGTATGACAACGAAATCCAGGTTCCGTTCTTCTTTCTCAGTGGTCCTTCCAACCCCCGAAAATTTACCCCGTACAACTGAACAATCCGACAACGTTAGGGTCAGATTGTGGCTAAAACGGTACCATCGATGTGCTTACCAGCTCTTCGGTGCCCTTTCTCCCCCCGTATGTGAGGATGTCACCCTAAAGACGATAGGCAGACGTGGACGCCTGAAAGGTTAACTATAGAGAATATATAAATAGAGGTATGGGGTGCTCCATAACCACAAATAAAATGGAATACATATGGTTTTACCTATATAGCAAAGATCCGTGGTGTACAACGTAGATTCCCATAATAGTAACTTCTATTCACCACCTTTCATTTTTTTATTATAAACTTCTTTTTACATCAGAACACACATAGTAGACAAAAGCATATCTTTTCCACAATGTGAAGGGAATCACCGGCAAGCTCTAGCAAAGGTCCAGCACAAGTCACCTGCTTTTCTGTGGTGCTGCACCGGCAGACTTCTCCCGCTGCGATTGGGAGGAGGAGCCTTTGCTTCAAGTAGAAGCCATAGGCGTCGTCGGAAATGACGATCTTTGTGTCGGCCATGACGCGGTTCGATCCGGCACCGGCGAAAGACTCCACCAGACTATGAGCAGGCTCCTCGAGGAGTGTAAAGAGGTCAGAGTGTTTGGTAGTGTCTCTCTTCAGAGTCGTCTCGTGCTGCGCACCTTTCTTGCCAACACAGTCTTGGGCATACTGAGATATTTCTCTCTGTGGACGGAGCCCAAGGCCGCCCATACTCACGGAGCCCAATATAATTCCTACCCTAGCCCAACATGTGGAATGCCGGACGTCGACATGAGCGATGCACCGGATATCCCCTCATCGAAAACCTCTAAGTGTCCTGGCTGGCAAAGCTGCAGGCATGTAATCCCCCAGATGGTCTTGAGATTGGGATCGCTGAACACCGATCCAAGATCCGCCCTGCTCACGAAGTTGTAAGCATTGGTCCTATCCAATGCCACCACCGTGTCGTTGCCAAACACTTTCCTGGCCTCCCGCAAGACCTTGACGGCCTTGGCTGCATCGCCCCATACGCCGTGTTGGTACTCGGCGTATTTCTTCCTTGCTGCCTGCGGCAGTTTTCGGAAGGCCACTGGGGCCAACTTAAGCCACGCACTCTCTGGAGTGATAGGGCGGACACTGCCGCTGCTTGGACACGTGTCGCGAACGATGCGGACACCTTGCACTCCAGAATGTCCATCACCATGGCGGTGATCTCCACCATGAGCTCGGGGAACTCCGTGAGTGGGACCAGCAGTTCCCGCGTCCAGCCGTCGATCCCGGGTGACGCGCATCGAGACATCCGCTTCCGGATACCCGCGATGACGTCCGCAGGTTTGATCACCAGTGCCGGTGGGATCGTGGAGGGGAGAGGAAGCTCATCGGACGGTTCGTACGGGTGGAGGTCGTGGAGATCCCCAAGGGCTTCCGCCGCTGTCAGCCGAGTTGACGGTGTGGATGCCAAAGTTCGTGCCGCCTTCCCAAGAGCCCCAAGCCGCAGCTGTTGCAGAGCTCTCTTTGCCTGTAGCTCCTCCCTCGTCTGTTGCACGGTGGTCTCCTTTTGCTGTCGCTCCTGCGTCAGGTTGTCCTCATCCTCTTCGTCGACCATCGCCTTCTTCTTCGCTGGGGTACTCTTCGTGTTGTATTCGCGACATGCCTGGAGCACCTCCAGCTGTATCTTCATTCGCTGCTCACATGGGCTGGACTTATAGCCGCACATGATGTTGAAGACCGTCTTCGCCCAGGTATCGAAACGATCTTGGTGGAGGCTCTTTAGGGTGCGCGGTTTTACCCTAATCCACTCCAGGTCCATCTCCGTCGCCTTACCGAGGATTGCGAAGGATGGCTGCTGTGCTTCTGGTGCTGTGGGTGTCGCGTCCACAGCAGTCTCGGAATCCATCCGCAGAGCACAATTTCTGCGGTGTCCTTGTCGCCCATGCGTCGTGTTGCTCACGACGGACGCACAGATGGTGCACCTGCACATTCCTGGTTTGACAAGCACCTCCAGCGGTATAGGCTCTGAGTAGTGCTGCGCGTTGACATGGTCGCGCAACTTCTGTATCCGACGATCCCCAATTTCTGCTTAGATGCAATTGCTGAAGGGGCATGTGGCTCTGTTTGGGAGACATCGTTGAGGGTTGGGATGCGGTGGGTCAAAAACCATCATCGCTGCCATCACCGATGGTGCGTCATCGAGCTCCTGCGACGAGCTTCGCCCTTCGCTGTCCACACCCAGAGAATGTGGGGAGTCTCCCAACGTTCTGTTTTCCTCACGGAGCTGCGTCAGCGATTCCTCCGCTGTCCTCTTTCGGTTCTCGCGTCCCTGCGCTTCCCGACGTTCCACTCCTTTTGGACCTCTTCTCAGCATCGCGCTTGATGCCAAAGGTCTGACGGAGCCAGTACCGCCCATTTGAATTGCCCTGAAACCAACTCGTACCAAAACACGTGGAGAAATAAAGTGAATAAGATGTGCTCCAAATGCAATCGACTGTCCAACAAAATTACGAACTAGCAATAGACGAGCACCAACTAATCAATGCAGCTGCTAACAAAACTCGAAAGCGGAAGTGACAACAATTCGGCTTGGTGTGAAAAAATGATCTTGTTACTGGGCTAGAGATTACGCTGCTGGAAATTGTAGTGGCAGTTTGTGTTTCCGGTTCTGCTTTGCAGTGAAATTATAGGAAGCGTGAAAAACGACTTTTCAATTTTCGCGTTATTCTCAGCGTAGCGTACCGTCTCGCCGAACGGTAATGGACGGGTGACCTGGTGTTGGAAGACCGATATAGACAAAAGTGAAGGATCAAAAGAGCAATACAGCCTCTAGTAAATATTTAATATCTTTGTTGCGCTGAAAAATAAAATATTTCTCTGACGTTTATTTTCCAATTTTTGTTTCGTTGAAATGTTTCCCTTAAGAAATGCAGATGGAGCATTTGTCCGAAGTAAACGAATAAAGTACCTAGAAAATTTTTTTCACTTCCTCTAAAAAATGAGTAATCTCATAAGGTTCGTTGCTGTTCCTAATCTAATTCTATCGTATACAGTCAACATAAAAGGGTCTGAAAGATGGCTGGTGGTTTCTGTTCCTAATCTAAATGGTGTGGTATACATCTACCGTTTCCAGCTCTTCGTTGCGTGTTTCTGCTCTACGTACCTGACCTTTTCATTGCGTCAAAATCGGTGGACGAGACATGATCAAAAGGAAGTGTCTGTGAGAAGTATGATATCACCTTCTCTATTGAGAGATCTCAAAAACGTTCGTTGCTGTTCCTACTCGTATCGTATCGTATACAGTCAACATCAAAAAAAATAAAAAATGACAGAGGTGTGTCTGGAAGATGGGTGAGAAAAAAATACAAAAAAAAAGATGATTATGAAAAGAAATTCTGCCATTCTTCCGAGGAGAGAGCATTTTCTTTTCTATTTTGCTTCTGTATTATTGTAGACGTTAAAAGTAAGCCAGAGAGTTCGTCATTCTGCATCTTCAAATGTCTTTTGAATGGCTTTTAAACATTAGATACGGAATTACATAAATTAGCAGATCCGTTCGATAACAATTCAACGAGAAAAATTACTTTTTGTCATCAAAAAGAAAAAAAATAATTGAATGTTCACATCCTCTTGTTGTTTCCTCTCTAGCGATTTTTCCCCATGGATTGCTTTTCTGTATTCGTGTTAGGGGTGTAAACATAATAAAGTTTTTGCTCATTCTTTTAATACTTTGAAGTGTAATTCGGCGGACGCCACCATTGTCTTTGGCCAGTGGAGTGACTCCAGCTGCTCGTATGCGATGTGCAAACTGAGGGGATCCATTGCATTGTATGATGTTTGTCACCATCCGGGTACAAGGTCAGCGGTTGCATGAGTTCCCTGGTCCCTCCGTCGATACCTGGAGACGCTCCTTGTCATGTGTCGGTTGATTGCCATGGTGATGTCTCCCGGCTTAATACTTTCGGGTCATGGTAAGGTAGTGGGATCTTCGTATGGGTGTAGTTTATGCAGCTTTTCAATGGCTTCGGTCGCTGATAACCTCTTTCCCGGCTCTTTACCTAGATTTCGCGCTGCCTTTCCTAGAGCTCCTATCTACAATTGCTGTAAGAGATATTGCAACATTGGATCGACGGACTCCGAGACTGCTGCAGACGCGACCTCTGCAGCGCCAATAGCACAGCAGCCATCTTTCGCATTCCTCAGCAAGGCGACAGAGCTGGACCTGGAGTGGATTAGGGTAAAACCGCGCACCCTAAAGAGCCTCCACCAAGATCGTTTCGATACC
>JASAOA010001599.1:0-23215 GCA_030849815.1 Vickermania spadyakhi | reverse complement strand
AATATTTATTTGGGAAAACAATATAATAATTAATTTACGATTCGCCAGTTTTGGAACTCGCTTGTGGGATGCATCATGTTATTTGCCGCCAGAATCGAATGAGGAATGCACTTGATTACTCCTTCTTTATTCTTTTTTGATCTTTTGTTTTTAATACTTTTCCTCATTTTCTTGAATAGACGTTTCGGTGTACCTGCGAAGTGCGACAACACCCATACTTGTTGGTTTCTCTACTGGCGTGTGACAGACTAGGGGGACTTCAACGCCCGTAGATTTTTTTTTTTTGTACCCTTAGACGGATCCACATAATATTTATCCCTTTTTTTTTTCTTCTTCTTCTTTACAGATCGCAGAGAAAAAACACACTCCACTCTAGTATCCAGTTTGCTCTTTGAAGTTTTTTTTATTTATTTTGGTTTTCTGGGTCGCTCGCTTACGTTTTTATCTCTATCCTCTTCTTTTCACACAAACAGACACAGATCTTATTCGAGAGAGGGTTCCCTTCTCGTTTCTTCCTTCACAGAAACATACGTCCGTTTCCAGTTGTTGTTTTGTTTTCTCTCTCATTTGTACACCAACTGGAGTGCGAAGACTGCTGCGAAGCATAATACAAACAAAAAACAAAAACAAAAAAGGACTGAAAAGAAACACTTATCCATTATTGTAATACATAAAGATCCAATAAACTATCACGCTATTGCGGAACCGAGCTTTAACTTCTTCTTTTTTGTTTTTCCTTGTTCTCCACAGAACTAAGCATATACACGGCGCAGAGGTGGTGTGCGCAACCGAAGCACGACAACTGGGCTACGGAGAGATGTTCGTCGCGCCAACTTCTCCGTATCGCAGTCGCTACTCGCAGCGATTCCGTGAAGAATGGACGTCCAGCGACGCCAACCGCACCGAGGAGCTCCCAACGAAGGAGGAGGGAACTGCCGCTGATCTAAACCCTGCAAAGACGTTGAGCACCAGCAATCGCTCTGGCGAAAAAAGCAGCAACAGTAGCTCTTCAAGGCGTCAGTTTCTTCGACGCCGACACGCTGTGGAAGGAGAAGCGAGTACGGGAGTAGCGAGCAGCGACGACCGCTCTCCCCCCGCGAGAGAGCAGGGGAACAACGCCGAAGGGGAGCAGGAAGTCCCCTCCGCCTCCAATGCCGTGCCGTCCAATCGGCATCCGACCTTCTCGCAGAAGAAACTGTTTCGGTTCGGTGACAACCGCTCCCACACCTCTCCAGACAGCGGCCGCACGCAGGAGGACATTGAAACAGAGAAGGATCTGGCAGCGCTGGAGCAGCTGGAGGCGGGCGCGGTGTCCCTCGAACAACATGAGAAGAGACCGCCTTCGCTCAGAGGCCCTTCCTCCCCTGCCGAGGAGCCGATCCCTTCCCCGGTGGACACCCACCCTCCCAGCTCTACCCACACTCCTACCGTCGCCACAGCACCAGGGGAAGCCGCCTCGTCGTCTGCCCCCACCCCCACCCCCACCAGCAGTAGTAGCAGTAGTTCCAGCCGGCCAAAGGGCGTCTTCTCTTCTTCCCGAAGCCCCTGCCGTTATGTGTGTGACATCTGCCCCCATCTCCGCTTTCCCACCTTCGAAGCCGCGGAGAGGCACATTCTGGAGGCGCACAGCGATCACATTCCGGATTACCAGCGACTCCGTACTGTCGTGCAGCAGCTGCGAGAGCACCGTGTGTGGGAGGCGGTTCGGCAGCAGAAGATGCAGGAGAAGCTGATGCAGCGCTGTGGCGAGCGGGTGATGGAGGAGGGGAGCCGTAAGGACCCGGGGCCGAGTCGAATGTCGGACGCGCATCGCGCTCGTGAACAGCTCGAGGCGGTGGTGCAGCAGTGGCACCCCACGGCAAAGGTGTTTATCTTTGGCTCGTCCGTCACGTTTGGGATCTGGGATGGAATGGGCGATATCGACTTTACGGTGGTGGATGAGGCGCAGCTGCGGGCGGGCACGTGGCCACCCCCCGAACGCAACGCGGTGCGCTCCATCACGGAACTCCTTCGGCGAGCGGGCTTCTCATATGTGAATTTGGAGCCCATCAGCCATGCTCGCGTTCCCATTATTAAGCACCACGCGTCGTTTCCGCTGCGTCTCGATCCGGAAGTAGTACTGCGAAGCCTTCAAGCGGAGCGAAGGGCCGATCACCGAGCGAACGGCCCTTCGTCCACGAGCAGCCACGACGACGACGTCGATCAGCAAGTGGAAGAAGAGCTGCAAGCTCGAATCCATCAGCGCCTTGAGGCCGAGGATGTCATCTCTCGATCAGTGCGGTACATCCTCAACGCTCCCGCGTCGTGGGAGGACCGTGTCCTTCTCGAGGCGAGTATTCGTGAAGCCGTCGGCCCAGCGACCGTACAGCAGGTGTGGTGGAATCGCACCAGTGATTTACTGAATGTCACGCTGGACACGACCACCAACGCGATCCGAGCCGCTACGTGCCCGCTGGCGGTGGTTTCGCCTTCCCTGCGAGCACGCATTCAGCCCTTGCACGACGACTGTCGCCCCGAGTTGTACTGCATTGACTTTGACCTCAGTTTCCGTGTGTTTGGGATTCGCAACTCGCAACTGCTCCGGCGCTATCTGATGCAGCACCCTTGCGCTCGGCCCGGGGCGATGGTCCTGAAGGAGTGGTCGAAGCGGAGTGGGGTGAACAACTCCGTCAACGGGTTCCTCACCAGCTACGCCGTGGCCATTTTGTGGCTGTACTTCCTTCTTCAAAAGAATATGGTTCAGTTCGTCGATCCGGTGAAGGACGTCCCCGCCTCGTTGGAGGGCTGCCCCAAGAATCCGCTGTACGTGCCGATGGTCGATCCCAAGTGGACGCCAGAGGAGCAGGGGCGGTACACCGCACAGGCGGGCGAGCTTCTGATTGAGTTCTTCTACTTCTACGCCGTGGAGTTCGACTGGCAGCGACACGTGGTCTCGCTGAACCGCCCTGGAATCACCACCAAAGCACAGTTGGGCTGGGTGGAGGAAGAGGAGCCGGGCAGCAGCCCCCTTCATCCAGGCGGCGGGGCAGTGAACGAGGGACTCGGAAGCGCACCCCTCTCTCCTGCCGGGGGTGGCTCAGTGCCACGACGGCACACGGTACGGTACAACTTTTGTATAGAGGACCCGTATGAAGAGAATCTGAACCTCGGGCGACACATGGGGCTCACCAAGACGTTGCGGGTGCAGTCCGAGTTCTACCGCGGATTGCTCTCCCTGCTCAAGGATGGGGCACGAGATGTGTGCGTGTTCCCCGCCCCCTCCACAGCCTCCGCCCGTTCCCAGACAGCGACGGCAGAGGAGGACGAGCTGTTAGAGGAAGGCGAAGTCTCTGCCTCCTCTGTGAGTAGTGGTGGTGGTGCGTCTAGGCCCCTCCCCTCGACTGCGATCCCTGCTGCTCCACCTTTATCCCTTGCGCAGCGAGTCTTGTACCGCCTCATGGCAGTCTCGCTGCGAGAAATAGCCCAATCCCAGCGTCAGCACCGCGCAGCGGCCGCCCCTCCCCTATCGGATGTCACCCCTCCTCCCTCTCACGGGGGTACCGCAAGCGAGAATGGAAGTCCCGTGCCGACGACGGGTGGCTCTGCGCGCTGGAATGGACTTCCGCAGCAAAATCTGCGAGCCGCGATGGAGCGGGCGGCCCCGACGGAGCTGAAGGTGGCGCTGAAAGTGTGGAACTGGCAGCAGCTGGTGCACCGGCTGGGGCTGAAGATCCATCACGACTGCGTGTTTCCGCGACGAGAGGTGGGCGTCAAGAAAGCACTCCACACGCTGAGTTCGAATCCCAGTGCCCCACCTGAGGGGGTGATGCCTACCCACCACGCCAGAGAAACGCTCGGCCTCAACAGCAACGAGCCCACTCGCACCGAAGGGAACACCGGCGACACCACTTCGAGCAGGGGTGTGACGTCTACGGCGGAGGCCCTGCGACAGCTGCCTTCCAGAGGATTGGCAGAGGAGCTGCAGATTCATCTCTCGAAGGGTTTTTTGGGCTTGACCCCTGAGTGGGTCGCGTGGTCGGAGCCTTGGGCCGCGAGTGCGATCCTGAACGCTGCCGCCACCCCCACCACCACAGCTCCCCCGGCTTCCGTGGTGTCCTCCTCGTCGGGAGGGCTCAAGACCACACCCACCTCGATGATGCGCCATTACGGTTCGCTGGTGGAGCCCGGCCCCTATGTCGGCTCCACCCCTTCCGCATTGTGCGCCTCGTTCAGGCGTTACCACTACTGCGGCTCGTCTCCTCCACGCGCTTCGTTTTTATGTGCCGTTCTGCTGCGGGCTGCTTGTCGGGGAAGAAAATAAAGACCCGTCCTCCACACGATGATGTGAATTGGTGGTTCTATTTCTTTTTTAAAGACAATAATTTTTTAAAAAATTCCGTACTCTTTTTCTGAGCCACACCATTTGAATAGTTAAAAAAAAAAATATATGGTGAGTTGGCGTGTTATCTGAGAGAAAACCAGAGAAAAGCCTTTTTGAAGAAAAAAAAATGAAGAATGAACGGAGAGAAAATATGCAAGATTGCAGTAATCAGAGGAGCGCAATCTTCACGGTGTCGAGCCCTCCGGTTCATTGATAAATGATGATTTGCTCTCTTTCTCTCTCTTTTTGTTAAAAAATACAAATATTATATATTTGTACTTGTCGGGATTAAACAAAAGACAACTAAAAAACACTAACAAACCACATTGTGCTTTCCAGCCACACATCAATTGCCCTTTGCACTAACACACATTTTGGGGGACTCTCGCACGCTGTACAAGAGAGAGAGAGAGAGAGAGAGAGAGAGAGAGATACTATTATGGCGCCCCACTACCTTTCTTTTCGGCGGGGCTTGTGTCGCACCTTCCCTCTTCTTTCCTCCTTCACGGACGGCAGTGCCTCTGTCACCCGGAGTCTTCACATCTCTCTTCCCCTTCGCCACGTGACCAACTCCTACTTTGACCGTTTCGCAGCCGGGAAGAAGGGGGTTGTAGGGCTGCGGCCCGTCCCGCGACGTGTGCCGTCCTGCGGCGGGATCGATGCGGTGGTGGCGGTGGCGGCGGCCTCTTCGCTGTTACCGACTGGAGCGATCCCCTGCGTGTCGGGCAGCGGCCGGGCTATCGGACTGTTTCGCCCCAGCGATGTGCGCTACGCCTACCACTACATTCACCCCAAGACTTCGAGGCCCATCCGCCAGTTCCGCAAGTACGGGGATCCGCGCTACATCAACAACGAGGTCGCGGTGATCCAGGGCTTGTTTGGTCTCATCACGACCGACTTTGGGATGGTGACGCAGACGCAGCTGGAGAGCGCTCGTCTCGCTATTCTTCGACGCATACCGCGTGGGGCCTTCACGCTGGTGATGCACACCGACTACGAGGAGTTCCCTGTGGTGAAGAAGAGCCCCGAGTCTCGCATGGGTGCCGGAAAGAGTAACATTCACCATTTCGCGTTCAAGTTCACGACTGGAATTCCATTGTTTGAGATCCACGGCACGGGAAGTCGGCGGCTGAACCTCGCCGAGGCGGAGGGTATCTTTTTAGCAGGACGGTCGTTCATTCCACTGCAAACAGCGGTGGTGCCTCGAGGACGTGTGGATGAGTATCACGTCTTCAAGTAGTCGTAAGAGAGAGAGAGAGAGAGAGAGAGGAGTGGTGGGTGCGATGTGAAGGAAAGGAAGCAACAACTCCCAAGAGCAGCAGCAGCACTGCCCATCACTGTGAGAAAGAGCTTCACAACAAAAGGGAAACAGGAGCATTACTTTGCTGGAGAAAGCGCCAAAACGAGCGACACCTCTGAGGAAATAAGTACGAATATATTCTTCTTTCTTTTTTTTTTTGCTCTCGTTTGTCTTCTTTGTTATGTATAAAAAAGACTAATAGAGAAAAGGATGCATTTTGCACATACCTATCACCACCAATACCAGGTTTTTCCTATAAAGTTCCTAAGTTTCCTTTAAAGTTTTTTCCTATAGAGTAGAAGAACGTGATCTCTCAATAGCGCAGTGAAAGCAGAGATCGTATCCGTCATGACGCCGGAGAACGCAGGGCTTCAAAAAACTGCGAAGGGTGCTTTTTTGACTTTATTTTTATTATCTCTACCTTCCAACCATCGATGCAGGGATTACCACCATTAAGAAGCGGATAAACAGGTTCCAACGCATTCCTCAGGCGGATCGAGCGCCACCTCACCCGAATGAGGTTAGATACGTGTTGATGGAATCCTTTCAATTGCTTTGCTTCGGCTGGAAACCTGATAAAATCTGCAATCGTGGTAGAAACTAGAAAGTTCATTAAACAGACATTACCGTCCACAGATGATTCCATCTCTCCTCTCACCCATCCAGCGCGAGCTGCTGCTGCTGCACACACAGTGACTGCCCATCCTTCTTCCTACGAGAATGGGATCCCTCGAATCATAGTCTCTGAGAGGAGGTTCCTGAAGGTTTGAGTGTTTCGCTAGCAGTGGGATTTTGAACATTGAGCGCTTCCCTTGAGCAACCTGAGAGGCCAGATGGGATATGGCCCCGCGCTTGATCAAATGAGCCGGTAGATGCCGGTCTACAGACTTCAGGAGATTGGAAACCGATTTCCGATATTGAAAGTCGGGAGTTTTTGGTGATTGTAGGGGAATTGAGTTCAAGTAGTCTGTGACCCAAAGCATCAACGTGTGGTGTCAAATCCCAATGACACAATGAATATTGCTCAATATTGCTGAATGACAAAATGAACGGATTCCGTTACACTTTCATTGATTGAAGAAAAGGAGTCCGAAAATCGTCGACGCTTTATTGCATGGCCAAAGGATGGTAACGAAACAGTAGATGATTCCCTCTAGGTTCCTTTGCACCATATATCCTCGTATGTGGAGAATGTTTTGGAGGATTGGGGATACGTATCGGATCTTATGTTGTGGAGCTTTTTTTCTGGTCACTCTTCCACCCCCCAAAAAATATTTTCCCTTCGCAGATCTCGTTCGAGTACTATCTGGGGTCTTGAAGCCCACGACCTCACTCTTGGCGGACTGCCAAATAGTCTCGAGCTCCTCCATGCCGAGATCTCCACTTTCTTAAGCCGTCCGTCCCACCTCCTTCCAGAAAGCCGTGAGCGCGGCCCGCATCGCCGAGAGGTGGCTCTGCCTCTGGAGAAGCTCCCGCTGCTCCTCGGAGAGCGTCCCGCTGCTGACCAGCTGCCCGAGCAAGGTTCGGTTCGGCGTGTACACCGATATGTTGGTAGGCAATAATTTGCCGTTGCCCCAACTCTCGGGTGTCAAGACGAAAGGGGGGGAAAGCGAACCGTTGTCGATCGCAACGGCATCGAGGCGCTTGTGGTCCACGGAGCATATTACGAGGAGGTTGGAAACGCCGGCGCCGGCAGGCCATGAAACCCTCAATGGGATCACCTACGTCTCGGCCAAAAAGGTCACGGCCGCGAACGCCATCTTGTGGAAGGGGGTCGCCATAATCGAACTTCTTTTTTTAATTATAAAACTTGCAGGAGAAAAAATGAATCTCTGAGATGAACAAATGAAACTCTGAGATGAAAGTAATCTGAAGAAGAAAAGAAAGGAAAAGGATAAACTTGTAAAGCATTCACCCGTCTAGGACAAGTCCATTCTTCAATAGAGTTCACTTACTTGATCGAGATTCTTTTTCAAAAAGAAGGAGAATGAGTAACCGGTACATAAAGATATTTTTCGTAAACGAAAAAAAAAACAACTAGAATATTTCTACGTCCACACATTTTATGAATGTAAACGATAACATGTGATGGCCTCTCAGCGTAGAACCCCCACCCACAAGGTCAAACTTTAAAATTTCTTCTACGCAAATTGGGATGGTGTATTTTATTGCTGCCGTTGTCGTTGTGGTGGTTCTGGTGTGTGCGACATATTCTTCGTCAACATCTCTCTCTCTCTCATTTTTTTTTTTTTTTGAAAATCCATATATATACATTTATTTTTATTTTTTTTGACGAATGCAAAAACAAAAAAAATACTAATCAAGTCACTGAAAAAAAACACCCGAATTGTTTCTCTCTTTGAAAAAGAAGGGCGAGACATCTTCATTATCACGATCTAAATATCGCGGCCGCATTATTCAGTTTCTCGACACACACACACACACGCACACACACAAAAATAAAACAAACAAAAAAGACAAAGAACAAGAGAGAGAGAGTGCCAATGCCAGGTGATGTCGTAGATCTGCTCGCGGAGGGCCACCCCCCTCCGCAGATGCCGCGGGTGAGCCCCTCGATGCTGTTGCCTCTCGCTCCCCTCTTCATCGAGCCGACGACTGGAATGCCGTTTCAGCGTATCCTAGCGGAGTCGCAGCTGTACTTGGCACTGAGCACGCCGTCCCCCGCCAGCAAGACCGCCCCCCCTTCGCAGCCAGTGGCCCCGGGGGTAGATCACCAGCTGCTGCTGATGGAGAAGAGCCAGCTGCTGCACACTGTGCACCGCTGCAACGCCCCTATCCGAGCGGTGAGCTTCGTCAACTACCTCAGCAACACGGGAGCGTGCGCGACGGACTTTGAGCTCCAAGTCTGGACGGTTAAGGTGACGCGCAGTGCCCATAACGCCTCCCCGCAAGCGGCAACCCAGCTGGTGTGTGAGGTGATCCTTCGACTGAACCTCAACCCTGGGCCAAACCCCATGGTCAATCTGGCCTTCTTCATCGACTCGACGAACAACGCGCCCAACTTGTTTATCTTGAGGCGGAACGACGCTGCGATTGTGCCGTCGGCCAACCACATCAAGGACTACGTCGACACGTGTGCGCACCTGGATGCCAATCAGGACGTACGCGTCATGCGGGTGTTCAACCCTGCTGCAGAGGGGAACAGTAACAGCAAGTCCTCTGGTGCGCCGCCGGGGTCTGCCTGTGCGATCAGTGACAACGGCATCTTTGCCTTTCAGGTGGATGCGACGCACGTGCTAGCCTGCACGGGGGCGAACGCTGCGACACCGAAATGGGCATGCTGCCACCGAGCCCCGGTGATGGGTCTCGTGTTCCTCTCCCACCACCCTGGTGGAGAGCCGCACGCGGATGTCCCTGCGACACTCTTGGCGAGCTGTAGCTCTGGGATCTTTGAGTGGGGGCTCTCTGGAACGAGCGACCCGCTGTTGATGCGCCAGCTGGTCTTTGGCGCTGCCCCGCTGGTGGCGATGGTCGGGATGGGCAACAGCATCGCGGTGTTCAACGCGACGCAGCAGCTTACGGTCGTCGACAACCTCCGCCTCCCCGATGGCGCACCGGGTCCGCTCTCCGTAACGGTGTACCAGCTCCCCGAACCCGTGCCGGAGCTTCCCCGGCTGACCTTCACCCGCACGAAACAGCAGTGCACGCTGTACCTTGTCGATGACGTGAGCCTGCGCTCTCTGCAGTGGTCCACCACGTCGGAGGGCGGGCCGCATTTGAGTAACTTCTTTTCAAAGGGCGTCGTGAGCGGCATTACGAGCACCACGGCGGCCGGCACCACCACCACCTCCAAGGTCAGTCTGCCCTCCGTCGCGGAGATGATGCTCACGACGAAGCGACGAGACGACGTGGCCGTGGAGCCGCTGCCCACAACATCCGGAGGGACGGCCAGTGCCGCGGGCTTCTACGCGCCGAAAACGTTTCATAACCTGTCGCTGCCGCAGCAGGCAGACATGGGGGAGCTTCCCGCCGTCGCAGCGCAGAGCCGAGAGGCGCTGAATAAGGCGCTCGAGCCGATCCGGATCAAGCTGCAGAACATTATCGAGATCCAAGACGTGACGTCGAAGCAGCTGGAGGAGGGCAGCAAGAAGCTTCTTTCGCTCTCCCTGGAGGCTGAGATGGCGGTGCTGCAGGAGCACTGCCGGTCGGTGCTTCGGCAGGGAAGCGTGTCCCCACCGCAGCGTGCGGCAGCTCCTGGGAGTATGGCAGCCGCGCTGGGTGCCCCCACAGGGCCCGCCCCGAGCCCAGCCGCCACTGCCCGGCTCGCCAATGAGAAGGCGTTCAACGGTTACTTGCAGTCTTCGCTGATGGAAAGCATGTCGCACATCGTGTACGGCATCGCCGACGCCACAACGGTGACGATGAACAATAACCTTCCGCGTATTGTGGAGTCGACGATGAAGACTTCGCTCCGAGACGCCCAGCGGGCGTGCATTCAGAAGCGTCTCAATCAGTTGTTGTCGGAGAGCACGGCGGGCATTTCGGACCGTCTGGAGAAGTCCTTTGCGGAACTTCGTGCAGAGGTAGGCAAGGAAGCGGATCGTAGCAGGGACGCCTTCGCCGCGTTGAAGCGCGAGAACCAGGAGCTGCGGGAGATTATAAAGCGCCTGACCTCGCGCTCCGCACTGAGCCGGATGGAAGGGCTCCAGCGGGAGGTGCAGCAGCTGCGCGCCGCGGTACAGCAGCTGCAGGAGCAGGGCCTCCCCGGCGCTGGGATGGCCGCTCCCGCCGGCCCGTCGGTGCTCGACACCGCACTGGTTCGCTTTCGGGAAGAGAGGGAGGCGGGCAGTGCGCTGTCGCACCTCGTGCGAGCGGGAGATCCGCTCTTGATGCTGGAGTTCTTGGAGCAGCTGGAGGCGACGGAGGTGGACCAGCTGGTGGGGGGCGAGTTCAAGTCTCAAATCCCGGCGGAGCTGTGGGCGGCGGTGGTGCGCGATTTGGCCAAGGCCGCGGCGCAGCTGCTGCTGCTGCTGGAGCGGAGCGACGCGGCGGAGGGACTCGAGCGGGTCGTGAGGGCCGCCCACTGGGTCCAAGACATTCTCTCGGAGGAAGATGCGCTGACGTCCCACCCCCCTCCCACCAACAGCCTCCCCTATAGCTTGACGACCGCCCTGAGGGAGATGCGGGCCAGCATCAAGGAGTTGTTGGACGTGGGGAAGGAGCGAGGCTCGGACTCCCCCTCGTTAGTGGGCGTGATGCGCTCCCTGCGTGTCCACATTCGTGAAGCGAGAGGAGGAGTGTGATAAATAATGTTGGTCTTCATTTATTTAAATGGGGAAAATAATAATAATAATAACAAAAAACGACAATCGAGTCGCTGCGAATGCAATCATTCATTGTGCTTTGCGAATACCAACAAGCAAGTAATAATAATAAAAAAATAACAAAAAAAAAAAGAATCAAACTATCTCGAACTCCACTTTAGGTATTGTTTGTAGGGAAGCGCCACAGCCCGATAGGGTGTGTGTGTGTGCGGGGGCTACGCGAGACGGCGGCTCAACAACCACCCAAATATGAAGGAACGAAGGACAGAGCAGAGGAGAGCGCAGAGGAAGTACAGCACTAACACCGTGTCTTTTTTTTTTAAAAAATAATAATATGATGAAAAAAACAAACAAAAAATGTACTTCCTCTTTACCGTTACTCTATCTCAACCGCTGTTCCGTGCGGTTTTGGATAAATAATGGCAAGGCGTTTCACCAGAGGGAGGATCTCTTTGAACTTGTTATTCATTTCTGTTTAGCTTTTGCACTGTTTTTTTCCCCTCTTTCTGCCTCTTTTTTTTTTAATTATTATTATTTTGTTCATTGAACTTCATAATATTATTATTATTTCATGTAGTTTTTTTTTTTCTCATTTTTCTTTATAGATATAGAAATCATTTGTCGCTGTACTGGGATCTCCACACAGTGAAGGAGCACAACAGGGTGAAGTTCTACACATTTTTTCTTTGTTTTTCGTAGCTGTTTTTTCTGTTTCTTGTTCAAACAAAGTGGCGAAGGAGAAAAGCAGAAGCACAACAGCAAGAAAAACAAAAAAAACACCTGGACGGTGCTTTTAACGGTTTCTTCTTTGATCTTCTACCTCTTGCAAACAACGAGACACGCTAGAGGCAGATAGATAAATAGATAGATTCGCAGATCCAAGAACCACGTAACGAGTTCCAGTGGTTCTTCGATTTAATTTCTTTTTTTTTATTATTTTTTTTCTCCGCTCTTTGGTTTTTTTTTCTTTTTTTTCTCCGCTGGATTACGCTCTTGTGTGTCATTTGGCGTTCACGTGCGTGTGTGAGCGTGTGGGGGCCACTACAGTTAGGGGGCCCACCCCTCAGTAATATCTGTCACTTCTCACTTGCCAGACGGATAGAGACCCTTTCACCTCCTGTGCTCTTGCTTATATATATTTCTTTAAAATAAAATTTACCTGCCCAGATGCTTCGACGTCGTGTGCCGACCCCAGCAGTGGGGCTCCTCTTGTTCGCGCCATGGACGACATCCTTCAGCGTGCGTACTGGTGGACATCGTACCGCCACCACTAGTAGTAGTAGTAGTCGTAGCGCTGCTGCTTGCCTGACAGTGAGATCCCCACTCGCTGGTACGGCTTCACTGTGGGCAGTGCACCGCCTGAACAGCACGAGAAGCATGAACACGAGCTCCAGCACGTCCTTCTCTCGCACGGGAGAGCTGCAGCAGGACCCGAATACGCTGCACACGGCGCGGCATTCCTACCCCGACCACCACCATCGCAGCAGCAGCAACAACAATTCCGGCACCGCGGCTGTGTCGAATGCACCGGACAGAGCAGGTGGGAAACGAGTACGCGTGACGAAGGTGCGCCGTACTGTGCGACGCCGTCGACCCGTAATGTCCGCCGCGGAACCAGATCACCTGGAGGAAGACCCCACCGCCATCAGTGGTAGTAGTGGTAAGAAGGCCGCCTTCTCGGCCCGCCCCTCCAGCAATGAGATGCGGACACCGAACGCAGCGGGGGAGGAGGAGGAAGAGCTGGAGGATGCGGCGGGTGTGTCTGATGCCCGCATGGAGGAGCAGCTCGGCACCGATGCGCCGTTTGAGATCGGGATTGAGGCCGCCTACCCCCCGAGCCTTGCGGCAGAGCTTCGAGGCCACACGGGGCCCGTCCGTCGAAATCCGAGCAGTGGTGACGACACCCTTCTTTCCGCCGCTCCGGCCGCCATGCTGCCATCGCTCGTGGTGGCGGCGGCGGCGGAGGACCTCGAGGGCTTAGAAAGCGGGCGACCGCACGAAGAGACAGAGTGTTCCATGGTGGAGGAGGAGGAGCTGAAGGAGTTCTGGGAGGAGGTCGGCGAGCCGGAGAACGCGGCCAGTGCGGCGAGTCGCTCACCCACCGCACGACCCTCCTCCTCCCAGACCCCTGCCGGAGGTGGGATGGGTGTACCCGGATCACTCACCTCGGCGGCCCCAAGTTCGGCCCTGTCGCCCACCCCCTTCCCGGTGGGGTTGCTCAGCTTTGAGTTCGAGAACCCGCTCAACCTGCGGCTGGCCACCCTCACCCGTCAAGCCGGGAAGGCGTTCCGGGCGGTGGCTGCCCACTTCCCTATGAAGCGAGGGGGTTCCATGGACTTCGAGCTCACCTTTGAGGACGTCGCGAGCGGGGCCAAACTCGTGTGCAAGCTGAGTGAGATCAAGGTGCTGTACTTTGATTGGATTGCGCAGTTCCGCAGCACCTTCATCGCCCTCTTCGTGCCCACCTTGCACCACCCCAGTGCAGTGCTACTGCAGCATGCCGTTCTCAACGGCAGACCCCCACGGCCCACCTCCACGGACTCGTTGCCTTCGAAGGAACGTGTGCACGATGATGCGGATCACCTCTTTTTTAACGTTCAAAAACTCCAAGACACCGTGGTGTCCAAGCATGAGGCGCTGCGTGCTTGTGTGGCGGCGTCTCAGCAACAAGGGGCACAGCCGAACGACGGCCACACAAAGAAAACGACGAACTCGCAGCTCACAGATCCGACGTCGGCACAGGGGCAGGTGAATGTTCCGCTGCTCACGCTCACCATCATGAACACCACGCCGGAAGAGTGGCAGAGCTTCATCACAGCGCCGTTGGCAGGCGTGCCGCAGGATTTCCTCGTCTCCGCCTTCAACTTCCGTCCCTCCGCTCAGACGAGCATTTCGGCGACCCTCAACAAGGAGCTCCTGCTCGCGCAGCTCTCCGCTGCGGCCCGGACGCTGTTGTTCTACCACTCCAGCCCTTCTTCTTCCGCCTCTCTGGTGTCCCGCCGGCTCGCCGCTTCGGGCGGAACACCTCTGAAGGACGTTCCGCCCGACGACTTCACGACGCTCTCCACGGCCATCGCGGCCGCGTCACCGCTGCGCTCCGGCGCGACGTCCCTGAGCGCAGCCGCGTGGAAACTCGTGTTCGTGTCTGCCCCGGGGAAGACGGTCACCGTGCCGCCCCCGATGCAGGATTTGCTGACGGGGCAGTTCGTGGAGCCGCTCACCCTCTCCGGGCAGCACGTCTTGTACATCATCGGGACCGGCAACGCGTGTCTGGCGTTTCACCAGCTCCCCACCGCTCGGAAGGGCCAACACGCCATTTCGATTCTCCTCGAAGACATTGAGTCCCAGCTGGGACTGCACCGGCCGCACCGCGTGAGTCTCACCGCCGCGCTCACGCAAGCCGTGGAGAGCTTCTCCCGCCGGACGTGGATGGGGCTGATGAAGGTGGAGTGTGGGCAGCTCCGCGGTCCAATGCCACCGAAGAGTTTCTACCGGCTTCAGCGCCGCACCGTGCAGCGTGAAGTGGTGCCCCCCTTCTTGGAGGAGGTCTTCGGTGGGGGGCGCAACAGTGCAGCAGGCAACAGCAGTGGCCGCCCTCCGGTGGGCTCGCCACTGCTGCACGGCGGTGCCAACGTGATGATGCCGGGTGGACAGTCCTCCATCTCCAGCGATGTGGAGGCGTACATGTCCAAAATCTTCAACCAGCCCGATCGTCTTGCCCGGGAGCAGAGCCTGCGTGCGGAGCTCCGTCGCTGTCGGGGTTACTTGATTCACCTTCACACCGCTGCCGTTACCGCTGCGCGTCGCTCGGACAACCCCTTCTCTAACCGCAACGGCATTGTTGAGGCGTGGGTGCAGACGTGGGAGGAGCTCCAAGGGTCTGAGCTGCGGCCTGTCACGAAGCACGTGAGACTGAGCGGGGGCAGCCGGCAGAGCAGCAGCAGCAGCGGCTCGCCGCCGTCCTTCTTGTACCCGGATGACGTGCTCCCCAAAGATTTCCCCACCGCTCCGTCGAGCGATCCCGATCCGCGACGCCACGCCAGCAAGGCCATTCTGATCGCCTGGGATGCCAAGCGAGTGCTGCTGTTTCTCCGCAGCAGTCGACGACTGCGGGAGTTCCTTTTCAATGGTGGCCGGATCTGGTGTGCACAGTACGCTCAGTATCTCCTGCGCGGGTTCGAGCCCCACCACCTGGCGACGATGGAGCACACCTGGGCCATGTGTAACGACCCCAGTAAGCCCGCTCCCCCGAAGCCCCTCAGCCCGGTAGGGAAGCTGAAGGTGATTTTAGAGGTGCAGCTGCAGCTGGCGGTGTACGGCCGGCAGCTCTTGTCGATCACGAAGCGGATGGACGGCCTTCTCGCCACGACGGAGATGGAGGGCAACGGACTGCGTGTGGTGCCGCAGCGGGAGGTGTCCCGATTTGCTCATCAGCTCACGGCGGACCGCGAAGCGCTCGAGAAGGTGCTGCAGACCAAAATTAGGGACTTCACGAAGAACATGGACCACAGCGTGCGGGACCGGATCAACTTTAGAAGCCCACAGGATATCAGCACCATCATCTACGGCGGGGGCCTGTGCCGGCATTTGAGCTCTCGATTTGTGCCCGTGCGGCCCAGCAAGTACCCCATCACGAGCCTGTTCCCCCATTTTGTGTGCTATTGCACGAGCACCCCCATCCCTGCCGTGTACACGCAGCCCGAGACGCTACTCGGAGCGTTTCACTCCGGCAGCAAAGCCACACAGAGCGGCTTTCCGTTCACGAAGCGACAGGTGGATGACGCCATTCAGGCCATTCAGCTGTGCTGCCGCACCCATTTACCTCGCCACCGCGGTGGGGCGATGCAGACCCTGCTGGCCAACACGGCGGTGGTGGTGCTGGTGTGCAAAGCGAGCATGGGGGGCTTGCTGGAGCGCATTGCCATCTTCTGCCCAACGGTCTCGTCAGAGGAGGCGGCGACGCCCGACAGCGGGGCTCCACCCCACCAGTCCCAAGTGGAGCTGCGCGTGCGTGTGGCGGTGGATGACATCACACCGCTCACCACACCGCCGGGAAAGGACCCTGTGATGACGGTAACGCAGCTGAAGCGCGCCATTCGTGAGCACGCGCCGCTGCTGCGCCTTCACCAGTCCTTGGAGCAGCAACCGCTCTCTCGGAACATTCGACCGATTCGTAACTTACTCCTGCTCACCGACTGCACCCATGAGCGGCTGGAGGTGCTGGTGGACACGGGGGTGATCCAGGCGATTCAAGAAACGGTACTGGGGAGACCCAGTAAAGCCCCAGCGGGGGGAGGGGCCGCTCCAGACGGCACCGGCGCAGCGCTGTTTGCCCCGCCGATGGAGCGTGTGTGTTTTGCCGACCTGACCAAGGCGATGCCGCCCACGCAGACCTCGAGCGACTCGTTTGAAGCGGACTTCTCGGATCTGAATGCGCGGCCCTCCGCCTCCGGCTTCTCGGCAAAGGAGAGCTGGGAGGCACACGCGAAGGACCACCTGTCGAGGGGCGGGATGGAGGGCTTGTTCGAGAGTCTGGTCTCTCACTGTGCGTCCTGGATCGCAACCCCGCGGGATCCCTTCCGCAACTCTCATCCGCTGCCGTCCGTAATGCCGCAGGGCCAACACGGGCAGGAGCAGGCCTCTACGGACGGCATGCTCTGGATGGCGACCCCACCCACGCTCCACCCCGTGCTGCGGCGCTTCCTTCAGGGCCGCGTCGCCAGCTCCAGCGCCGACGCCATTGAGCGCGTCACCGTGTTTCTTGCGCCGTACAAGCAAATTGATCTCTCCTTCTTCAAGGCACTGCAGCAGCTGCGGTTCACGGAGAAGAAGCTGCAGCTTTTCGACGAGGGCTGTCTCTTCCGCGCGGTGCTCCCCGAATGCCACGACCGGGTGCATGGGGAGTTCTGTCACTGCGTGACCGCCACCGGGCGTCTTTCTTCGCAGGCGCCGAATCTGCAGAACATCCCTCGGGAGGAGGACCTCCGCCGTCTGTTCGTCTCGCGCTTCGGCACCGAGGATGGGCGGATGATTGAGGCGGACTACAGCCAGCTGGAGGTGGTGGTGCTGGCGTCCCTCTCGGGGGATCCTCAGATGACGGAGGAGATTAAGCGCAAGGTCGATTTCCATTGCCTTCGCGTCTCGTTGATGCTCAAGGAGCCGTACGAGAGCGTGGAGCACAAGGTGAAGCAGCTGAAGGACCCGCACTACATTCAGCTACGACAGCAGGCCAAGACGTTTTCGTTTCAACGCCAGTACGGCGCTGGGATCGCCACCATCTCGACCACCACCGGGTTAACGGAGGAGGAGGTCGATGCGCTCATCACGGCGGAGGAGAGTCATTACGCGGGACTGGGGACGTACTACCGCCTGGTGGAGAACATGGTGGATGCGGGGAATGAGCGTCTGCTGCGACTTCGCCAGCTGAACCCCGCGCTCCCGGTTCACCTTAGCCGTGTGATGCTACTCACACATCCGAAGAATTTCTTCGTGGTCCCAACGGGAAGTAAGTTTGATCTCCGAAAGGATCGCAAGAGCGGCCCGCGGCTCAAGAACTACCCCATCCAAGGCCTTGCAGGAGAGATTGTGCAAGTCATGTGCGGGGAGCTGGTACGGCACTTTTATCAGAAGCGAAACTACAACCACAAGGCGTTCCTCGTGAATACCGTGCATGATTGCGTGTGGGTCGATGCCCACAAGGATGTGGCAGAGGAGGTGAAGCACGATGTCGCGGAACTCTTGGGGTCCACGCAGCGCCGACTGTCGAACATATGGCCGGATGTGACCTTCGATGTCCCGTTCAACGCTGCGATTCAGTCCGGCCCGTCGTTGGGAGAGCTCACTTCGGGTTAAGCAAACCACCACCACCACAAAAAGAGATTACGACGTGCTCTTTATGGAATGCCATAAATGTACTTTTAAAATGGGGAGTACACATAGACAGACGAGAATAACTGCATCTCACGTAGGCGCGCCAAACGCATTTAGTCACCATGCGCGCACCCCTACCACACTTTAAAAAAAAAAAAAAAAGCAACGGAAGAAAGAAGAAGCAAATACCGATAGATCGATAGATGGATAACGATGAATGGGAATACGCAGAGCGAGAGGCAAGAGTGAGAAAAAAGGGACACGACTTCCCGCACTCTCCCCTCACTTCTCTTCTCTCGTCATGGTGCTCTTCTTCTTCTTCTTTAGACTTTTCAGTGAAGAGAAAAAACAAAAAAAAATATAATGAAATACTAATAAAAAAGTTTAATCGTTCTAAAACACAACATCCAACAAAAATTACAAATTCGTTCACCGCACGTTTTTTTTTTTTTCTCCACACCACGTCTCCACCTGTATCGTGAGTGAGGATTGTGTGAGAGGAGCGTTTCTTTCCGTGTTTCCTCCGTCATCGCTGCATGTAATGCAATGTCTTGACGTGCAGACAAACAAAGAGAGCACAGCGAAAGTGTTCTTTTATGTTGACTCCTCCCCCCCTCTTCCCCTTCCCCTTCCCTTATCATTCATGTTCCAACTCGTTAAGCAAACAAAATAAATACACTGAACAAGGGTAAGACCGAACATCAAACTTGGATACCTTGATGAGCAAGTAGAGCCCTACTTTATTATGTTATTGCTTTCATCACGCTCTTTCTTCCCTCCCTTTTTTAAAAATTTATTTTGCTCGTTTCAAAATGTATTCGCCATATATGTAAGAAAGAAAGGAAAAGAAGCAATTTCACTAGGGTCCACGCAGGGATTGGAAGGCTATTTACCCTAACCCTAAGGCTAGGTATTTTTTTAAAAAATAAAATAGTTTTTTGGCTTTGAACTCCCAGCTTCGGGACTCTACACAGACACAAAGGCAAGCATTCGGCCCCTTAGTTACATTCATTATTTTTATTATTATTCATTTTCTTTTTCTTAGTATCTAAATCTCCACGTGTAGCGGTGTCGTTACCTTTCCTCATTATACCCTTTACTATTGAATATAGAGTGCTCTTCGCTTTAAATATTTTTTGATCTCTTTTATATATTTTTTTTCAAATTTATTATTTTTCCGGCTTCTTCTGCATTCGTGTTTCCCCTTGTGCGACCATTTTACTATTTTTTTGTGTGTGTTTTTACTCACCCAGCGGATCTGCAATGGAGAAGCCCACCTACTCTGTCACCAGTGAGCTGAGCGGCTCCACCACCGCCTTTTACCCCCCCGCTGAGGATATCGTGGCCAAGTGCGTGGAATCGGGTCTCGTCATGCGCACCCCTGCGGGGGAGGTGACCCACCCACCCATCACTCTGCAGCCCTTTCCCATTCGCCGCCGTGTCCTCGATGAGCTCTACGCGACGCAGCGGATCTGGAACGCGGCGATCGATCGACTGTCTCGACATCCGACCTTCTTGACCGAAACCCTCACCGCGACGGGAGCCAGTGATAGAGATTTTACAGGTCGTCTGCTGGAGCTGTACCAGACCGTCTACCTTGGAAGCAACGCGGTGTTTCAGCCCTACATGCTCGGTATCTTCCGAGCGGATTACATGCCCAGCGAGGAGGCAGGGCACCACACCACGAGCAGCGAGGGCAGCGAGACGCTCCATACCAATTTTGAGGTGCTGCTGGACTCCGCGTCCTCCTTCAAGAATGTGGAGATCAACACCATCAGTGTCTCCTTTGCCGGACTATCCCCGCTCGTCAGTGATGTCCACGCCTACCTGCGAGCCTACGACAGGGCGGTGCGAGGAGGGGACGCCACAACGCTCTCGTCGAATGCGGATCATCGTCAACAGTGCATCGCGTATCAAGAGTTACTCCGATGTGGGGAGTTGGAGCGAAGCGTATCCCACCAGGCCATCCCGGACGGGTTGGCGCTGGCACATCAGACGTGGCTGTCCGAGTTGGGGGGTCTTCTCCCGCTCCTGCAGTCTCTTCAGTGGCGCACCGCCCGCGGAGTGCGGAGTGGAGGCGAAGGCGGGTTCCCTCTCACCCCTGCAGTGCTGGTGGTGGTGCAGGAGGGGGAGCGCAACACGGGGGATCAGCACAAGCTTCTGCTGCGTCTTCTGGAGGCGCACGGGATCCTTTCGATTCGGCGGACTCTGCGCGAGATCCACGCATCGATGGAGCTGGTGGAGGCGAACGCCCTTCTCCTCCCGACGGAGGAGGAGAAGGGCGCGATTGGTACACCAGAGGCGTTGTTGTATGAACGCTTCTACCGCCGACCAGCACACCGCCACACCCCTCCTCCTGTTTTTGCATCGTTGGAGCAAATCCCTCCGTTTGCCGTGCTGGAAGGGAAATACGTCGTTTCCGTGGCGTATTTCCGCAGCACCTATGTCCCTCAGGACTTCCTGCAGGCCGACGGTGTCACACCCGAGGAGCGGTGCTGGGCCACACGACGGGATTTAGAGCGCTGCAATGGCATCAAGTGTCCGAGCCTACCGCACCATTTGTGCACCTTCAAGAAGGTCCAGCAGCGAATGACCGAGCGCGACATCGTGTTGATCGCCTGTCGGGGGGACGAGCAGGAGGCGGAGAGGCTGTCGAGGCACTTTGTAGGGCAGTTCGGCCTGAACCCGGATGAGCCGTGGCTGCCCCAGCACCGTGACGAGGCGTCGGCGCACATTCAGCGGTGTGTGGAGCAGGCGGTGTCGCATCCAGAGCGCTACGTGCTGAAGCCGCAGCTAGAGGGCGGGGGGAACTTGTTTGCGGGGAAGGAGATGCAGCGCTTGCTTCAAGTCTCGGAGCGGAGTGACCCCGTGGAGTACCGTCACGTCCGGCAGGAGTACATCCTCATGGAACGCATCCACTTCCCGCTGAGACGTGTCGGGGTGATGAAGCGCGGGACGTTACACGGGTGCGGGTGCTGCGACGAAGACAACGCGACGACAGTAGCGGCGAGCCCCCACCCCACACCGGACAAGGAGGGACGGCGCAGTGAAGCCCCAAGCTGGATGAGCTCGGAGCTCGGCATCTATGGGGTTATTCTTTCACGGGGTTTGGACTGCGGTGCGGGGGAGCACGAAACGGTGGTGTGCAACACCGCGGCCGGAGCGGTGGTTCGAACGAAGCCGGATGGTGTGGACGATGGCGGTGTCATGGCAGGCCTTTCCTGTCTGGACAGCTTAGTGGTGGTCCCATAAGAAAAAGAAGAGAGAAATGAAATACGGTTGGTTGCATGGAAGCGATCGCTGACGGGTCTCGTGGGAATCCAAAAAAAAAAAAAGAGTCAATGGCTTCAAGTTCAGCTCTCTCTTTTCTCCCCTTTATTATTATCATTATTTAAATCTCTGCCTACTGTGGCAATGATCTGTATCACTCGTACGTTTCGAATGAAACGTTTTGCGTCATGTTAACTATCCGCTGAAGAAAAGAAGAACCATCACATCCATTGCTTCCTAATAAAATCCATTTAAAGATAGAAATAGAACACTTTCTTCAACCTAGTCATCTGGACACCTCTTCTTACTAAACCCTTCTCCCCATCCCTCTCAAGTGTAGTACTCCTCTCCCTCTAATTTCCTACACACCGAAGTGTTTTTTTTTTTTTCTTCAGTAGAGACGTGAGTTGTCACCGCCCAAGGGAAGAGTTCGCGATATCGTTTCTATCCGCTTCATTTGTTTTTACGTTGTTGTTGTGGTTGTTGCTGACTGCGTTCTTTTGTACGACGTTACGTTCTTTCCGTCTGCTTCACCCTTCCCTGCCTTTCACCACCGGGCTTTCTCTCACGGTCAGTTCCAGTTGGATCCTCTCTCTCTCTCACTCTCTTCTTCCGAGACGCTCACTTTCCACCGCATATATGGGCATTGACCGCAATCAGCGCCGTGCGCCACCAAAGCCGGCAGCCCCCTGGATCCAGCGGGCTCGTGGGTTCTGCAGAACGTACCGCCGCGATCTCTTCTTTGGCGCTGTTGCCCTGATCGCTGCTGGAACGCTGCTCTTCTCCGAGCTCAAGCGATACGGGTACTACAACGGGGCGTTGATGCACTCGAACGTCGAGGAGCTCCTCCAGCAGCCTCAGTCCACGTACCACGTCAAGCGAAGACCACAACAGTGAGCCGCAAAAAAAACAACAACGAATAATAAAAAAATAATATGCGAATGCATCCGAATCCCTCGGCTGCTGGGATGGTCGTACGGACCGCATGAGCACGTTAACCTCTTTTTTGTTATTGTTTGTTTGTTTCCTTAACCCCATTGCACACCACTACAGCGATATAAAATATCTCATTTACCACTTCAGATGACACCGCATCTCTCTACTTCATTGGAGTCATGTGCGACATCCCTCACCTTAATATTCTGGCCAACTACCCTCACGATGCCTGTTGTTCTCTCTCTTTCAGTATTAATTTTATTTTTTACAAAAGAAAAATGGTTGTTTTTGGACAAAATCTTCGAGATTGAAACATATGGTACCGCCTCCTCTTCAGCGAGATCTGGTCTGTTGGAGCGGGGTGTGGTGGCAGGAAGCCGAGGAGTGGTGGACAAACCCTGACACCATCGCATCTACCATTCTTTCGCCGGAGTAGACGTCCGGCTCGGAAAGCAACAGTTTACAACTGTTTCAGTGGTACCGAGTCAACGTCAGCGCCATATACGCTGGAGCAGCTCTTACGAAAGAAAGGAAGGACAGCAGAGGGGCAAACAGAAGGAAGGGGAAAATAAAGGGTCTCATAATAGAAAAGAGTCGACTCCACAACACGATTGCTCCACGGTTTGCCTGCCACACGGTACTAGAAGAGATGCTACGAATAATCATTATTGAATCCGCGAAGGAAGAAGGGACCAGCGATGCTCGCACGTGTCATTATTCGTAGCGTATCATACGTTTGAGTGTTCTGCTTAGACGATATGATAAGCCGCAAACGATATCTATCCTGAAATGGCACCTCACCGACCCAACATTGCTTTCATTACAAGGGGAAAAAAGACGGCTTCTGTGGCTGTCCCAAGAACGAAACACGTCGGAGCAGTACAACTACCAGCTAGACGGGTGTCTGACTTTCTCCAGCTGTACAACGACTTTAAATAAAAAAGGGAATTATTGTGGCTCGCTCATCACCCTCATCTCATGTCCACTTCCAGCACGACCTTCGATGGAAACCATACCGAGCCACTCTATTGGAACACTGCCACGGGCCTCTTCTCGTATCATATCGGCGATTCTCACTCCTTGGATAAGCCCCAGTACGACTCCTTACTGCATATTCCTCGCTTTTGCTCCCCCTTTTTTTCTTCTTTATCTTTCAGTCCTGCCGCTAGTGCTCCTTCGGGTAGCAGTGCAGCG